>PVIH01014165.1:0-55091 GCA_004025045.1 Sigmodon hispidus | reverse complement strand
TCCCATGCCACTTAATAAAACCACAAGCTCCATGTATAACAGCCAGAAAGTCTATACCCTCCCTTAAGTCCTTAAGAAAAAAACTTTCCTAGATTCCAAGATCCAGTCTTGTCAGTGTCGTATTTCTGGTTCTCGTGTTCACTGTCAACAGTCCTGAAAGGGTTGTCTTCGCTATTGTTACCTTTACCCATGCAATTCTGAAGAAAGCATTTAACTGAGGCTTGTTTGGAGCTTTAGAGGGTCAGTTCATGATCATCATGGCAGACAGCAGACAGGCAGGAGCTAAAGAAGTAGCTGAGAGCTTTACATTCTGATCCACAGGCCCCAGGCAAAGACAGGAAGCTGGGTAACTTTGAAACATCAAAGCCCACTCCCAGTGACACACCTCCTCCAACAAGGCCACGCCTCCTAATCCTTCCCAAACAGTTCTACTAACTAATGACTAAGCATTCAAATATATGAGCCCATAGAGGTGCCACGCTTACTTTGAGCTATTTCTTTTTCTTTCTACTCACCCATTATCCCTGTTGAAACAGGAATGCTAATCCTGATTCTATCTCACTATTATATCTTGCAAGTAACTAACTTGATTCCTTTACTTCACAGGTATTTCAATCTGAGTTTGCCTTGAGGCTCAGAGGAAACTTTGCTCTTAGACTTTTGAGTAATGTTGGAATACTTAAACCACTGGAGTACTGAGGATAGAATGACTATTTTTATTTGCACAAAGCTTAGAGGCTCAGGATAAATATGATGATTGGATTTGGGCTGTCCCCTAGGAATCCATGCCTTAGAGGTGAGAATCGTAGTGATGGACACTGTGATGAGAGACCATTAGGTCATCAGAGGCATACCTGTTGTAGTAAGTTTCTGGCTCAGACTTTCCAGTCTAGACCAGAGGTTTGGACCCACTCTCAGCCCCACTGCCGCTTAGGCTCAAATAATCACACAGACTTATATTATGTTTATGCTAATTGGCCTAGGGCCCAGGCATATAACTTGCTAACTCTTTACCCTTAACCTAACCCATCTTGTTCAGCCATGCGGCTCAGTACCTTTTCTCAGAGCAGCATTTCCTCTGCATCTCCTGGCAGCTCCAGTGACTCTGTGGCATCTGCCTCTGTTCTGAGATGTTACCAGAATTTTCTTAGTCTGGTAGCCCCACCCACACTTCCTATCTGCCTTCAGCCAATCGGCTTTTTATTCAACCTGTAGGTGGGACAGTTATTTACAATGGAACATATTCCTACTACACATACCCTTGCACATGACTATGAAATCTCTTTGGCTTCCCGTTTGGTTCCATGATCACCTCTCTGTTTTGCACACACTCTTACTGTAATGCCATGAGTTCCTCCCTAGCTAAACTACCTAACACCAGTGCCATGCATTTGAATCACCACAATTTGAAGTAAAATAAATCACTTTTCCTTATAAAGTTATCTTATCTCAAGTATTTCATTCTGGTAATGAAAACCTCCCAAATATAGGTCTCAATTCATTCAGTTCCTGCCTTTGCCACTGGCTGTAAGTCAGACCATACCCTTTTGCATTAAGTTCACCTTTATAACTATTCTTAAAATATATTAACATCATCCTTATCTTAGTACCTAGATATAGCCATACTTTATTGTCATAGAGATCTCAACTCAACTGTCACCTCCTCTGCAAAGACTTTCCCCAATTGCACAATCAGAAAAAGGCCAAATCTACATCATAAATATCAACCAATATTATCTTATAGTTCATTATACTATCATTATTGGGAATCATCCATATATGTTTATCATCTCTCTCCTCCTGCTGGTTGATGTTATCTTTGTGTCCCCAAACATCAGTAACTTCTCAGAAGTGCTAGACATTCACTGGAGAGTAAATATTAGATATTTACTAGATTTAGATTAGACCTAAACTAGCTTCTACAAATCAGATAAGAAAATATATCCCACTGTTTGGCAGAGAATCTGTATGAATGAAAAGAAAATTGTTGAGAATATCAAATTATTGTATTATGGAGTTCAGTACTGTAGAATTTCAGACTGTGTTACCCATCCATTGATAGATATTGAATATATGCTGCTGCTGTGAGAATAGACATCTGCCTGCAGCAAACTCTGCCTAAGCACCCACCTCTACCAAAGTACTAAAGATGAGAAGGAATTGCTAAGGCAAGTAGGGAACTTAAGTAAATATACTCCTTCACCTCATGCTCAGGCATTTTTAAGTCATGTGACTAATCCCATCATTTTGGAGGCAGTAGTAGGTGGATATCTCTGAGTTCAAGGGGAACCTAGTCTATTTATAGAGTTCTTGGGATATACAGTGAGACTCTAACTAGAAAAACAAAACAAAAACAGTTTTCACATGCTGGAATGATAGCTCAGCAGTTAAAAATATGTACTGTTCTTGCAGAAGGCTGACGTTTGGTTCCTAGCACCTGTATAAGGTAGCTCACAGCTGCCTCTAACTTGAGCTCCAGAGCATCTGATACCCTCTTCTATGCCATGAGGGCACCAAATTCATATCCATTTATCCACACACAGTCACATGCATACACATAATTAAGACTAATGAATTTTGAAAGCATTCACTTATGTAAACTTCTAAAACATATAAATAATAACATACTGTTGTCAGATATGTACTTTTGTAACAAATACAAATATATCAGATAAATTTATTAATTATTTCTTAGAACAGATGGAGAGAAAAATATGTAAGTGCTGCAACAGTGCTTGGGCATCTGTTTTTTCCTGAGCACCATGCTAGATAACAAACTTAGGGTCTTGCCCACACTAGGCAGGGTCTGTGTCACTGTTTTATCTCCAACCCTGCAATGCTCTTGTACAGCTTTTGGATTTTACAATAAAAATTAGCTAACATAAACTTTATAATCTGCTGAATCTGAGAACTGTTATGTGATTTTCAGGTATGTGTGTATAGCACAATCTAAAATATAAAAATAAATATAGAAATATACTAGAATGTAAAATAAAATTTAAAAGGAAAATAATATGGACTTACAACAATCTTTCCATAAGGAAAGGCTGATTTTTTTTTTTTTAAAGACTTCAACTTTAACAAACTTGGGTATGCCCCAAGTTGTCACGAGGCAACTTTGACCCCCCCCCCCAACTCCACCCACACGCCCCTCTCCTCCCCCCCCCAAGTAAAATCTCCACATAATTGGAAAGAACATAGTGAAGCCATGTGCCCTGGAAATGTTTAAAATGGTTTGCGGCTTGGAACAAAACAAGAGAACAGAAGCCAGACCGGTTCAAAGTCCCCGTCCCCTTTAGCATCCCTGATTTTCCCTGATGTCACTGATCTTGCTACTAATATCTAGAAACAGATCTCAGATCTCAGAGCTGGTTCTTGGGCTTTTGCCTGGACAGTCAAAGAGCTGGAGGGAACTTCCTGTGCCGTTTTTTTGTTTTTTTTTTAAGCAGGCTCGAGTCTCATCCTTCATTTGCATGCGGATGCCATTGCCACTGAGAAACTATTCCAACTTTTTTTTTTTTTTTTTAACTAACTAACTTTATTTATTTATTTATTTATTTGCCTTGGTGTTTGCCTGGAACTGAAACTACAGACAGTTGTTAGCTGCCATGTGGGTGCTGGGAATCGAACCCAGGTCCTCTGGAAGAGCAGACGGTGCTCTTAACCGCTGAGCCATCTCTCCAGCCTCCCCCACAACTTTTCTAAAACGTTTCTGAAGTCTTTTTTTTTTTTAAACTTGACAAATCATGTTCTTTTTTTCACAGCACTGTAAAAGCATCCTAACCAAGGAAAACTGAGAAGATGTCCGGGTTGATCTGTTTGTTGCGGGGCTCCTCGTCCTCTCCACAGAGGCTGGACAATGTGGAGAGTCCTAAGCAAAGTCTTCACTGCTGCAGAAAACATCAGCTTCATGAGCGCCCCGTCCCAGCTTCAACTTTTCAGAGAAATATTGCCTAGAAAAATGGTCAGAATAGAAGAAAGACACACAGTGTTCCGCCTTTCCACGGGTCAGATCTTCAAATCTTTGATGGAATCGCAGTATCAGATGGGTGGGGAGACCTGTTTAGACCACTTCAAGACTCATCCTATTTTTGTTAAAACTGGGAATAGCTTTTAGTTCTGAGAATTAGGATGAACCCTCTCATTCTTAGTCCTACAAATATTACTGATGCTACTGAAGGAGTCCATAGCGTTTCTATGGATCAACCACTATTTTAGAAGTGTGAGGTATCAAAGTCCCTTGCAGGAAGTATTCTCTCTGGCCTCAATGCAATTCTCACTAGCTTCTCTGCTGCCAGAGGTCTTAATTACCTAGAAACGCCACCCGACTCATTCTGCCATTACTTCTTTACGGCTAAACTTAAAATTAGACAATCAAGTCATCATTCTTTTTGGCCAACACACACAAAAAAATCTTCAAAGCTACATACTTCACTAAGGCATATTCCTTTAAAATACAATAGCGAATCTGAGTCATGAGGTCATTTCTTGTGCTGACCTACATGAATCAATGCTTTTCATGGTCTTCTGAAATCGACTAGATGGCGATCATGCCACAACCCATCCACTCAGATCAAGCCATTTCCTACTATTGGGCAAAATTAAAAGTTGACTTTTATTTATTTTTTAACATGCTTGAATTAAAAGTGCTAAAATAATATTTCATATAATAATTATAGCAGGAATTAATTGTTTACAATTAGTTGAGCACCTTGCTGCCCATTTTATATACAATGCCTAATTTAACTCCTCAGAGAGTCCGAGGAGAAAAGCGTTACTATTACTTTCAACAAATCAGAAAATTAATGTATAGAAAGATTAGCAGTTAGAGCATAGTAATGCGAAAATATTTTAGCATGTCTGATTCCAGACTCCATCCTGAGTTTATGCGCCAAAGGGTTAATTATCAACAAAATAAAACAATGCAAATAGCTCACTTCATGGGCATTTTTTAAAGGTTTCTATTGGTTTTCATCAAAATTATAGGACTTCATAGTCAATAGATGACTAAGAATCAATCACTGGGCTGAACCAACCACATTATTTTGGCTCGTCTAAGACAGTCTTTGCACACGTATCGTGCCTGACATGCAGCAGGTGTTATGTCAGAAATACCTGTTAAACAGCATATAGTCAGGTTTGCCTCAGAAACTCACTGTCTCCTGGGTCTCTACTTGGGAAGTACAGACTCATCAGCTTTGGGGAATCCTCTGTGAATGGAGAATCCATTGGGCCAACAAGGCTGACTATCCCTGCCGCTGATGGACATCATTTACATTTGGTCTGCTAAGATCCTATTTGGTCATACATCTTTTAGGTGAGTTTTCTCATTTCTAAAAAGGTCAGTCATTGTGAAATTTAATTTTTTATGCAATATATTTTGATTATAGTCTTTCCTTTCCCCCATCTCTTCCCATATCATTCCCATCTCCCTATGCACCCAACTTCAGCCTCTCTCGCTCTCTTTCAAAAAAAAAAAAAAAAACAGAAAAAAGTTAAAATATAAAAGAAGAAAATCAATGAGATAAAAACAAAACAAAAAGCACACATACACACACAAATAGGGAGTCCATTTTGTGTTGGTCTCCCCTGGAGTGTGGTTGACTCTCCACTGGGTCAGGTTGGTTTTTCCCTTTCTCAGCAGGTATCAGTTGGAAATACCTTCAGAATCCGTGCAGACTCTGCGCATGCTGGCAGCCACAGTCCCTATGAGTTCATATGTACATTAGTTTTGGTTTTGCCCGGAAGGCTCTGCCTTATGCCTCACATCCTGCCTCTTCTTCCATATAGATCCCTGAGCCTTGAGGGGAGAGATTGAACTTTTTAAGTTTGATTCTCTCAGAGGACTGTGTGTGTGTGTGTGTGTGTACTTAAGGCTACCCATGTGCATCTCAGAAACTGATGTTTTGTGTCTTACTTTACCTTTGTTGTTTGTTTGTTTTGGACACAGGTCCTCTTTTTTTCCCAATATTTTATTCATATCAATAGTAATTTTTTCCTTTATTATGAATAAAGTCATATTTTTTTATTCATGTGTATCCTTGTTCAAGCTCCCTTCCCCCTCCCACCCCTTCCAGTCACTCTCTCTTCTCCACATCTCTTTATCTCCTCCCCAGCAAGGGCAGGAGGTCCCAAGGACCCAACCCAATATGGCTTTGTTCAGCATGGTTCTCTTAACTGAACTTGGAGTTCACCACTGTGGCTTCTCTGACCATTGAGCCCCAGGCCCTGAGTGCTGTGGTTTCAGTTGTACACCACCATGCCGGGGCTTTATTTGATTGTTGGAGATAAGGATTCTGGTCCTCTTGTTTGAGTAGGAAGCACTTAGTCCCCTTCCAGGGCACTTTTATTGATGACTATTATGATACAACGTCAGAGTATTAGTAACTACTCTTTTCAAAGCCCCCAGAAGGAGGCCTGACTCCTTCATCTTCCAACAAAAAAATTACTCCTAGTTTTAAGATAATATGTAAGCCACATGAAGCAAAGTAGTATGGTCTTTGACTCAAGGAATGTCGTAGGAAGGTTTTTCTATGAATTATCAATACATTTACTGCATGCTTAGTTATAAATCATCATCAGTCACTGCAGCTTCTGGGCCACAGACAATAGAATGGAGTTCCCACTGAGCAAGGCAGGACTGTGGGCTTCCTAAGGTGGGGACAGAGAAACAGAACAATAGAGGGCATAACTGACAGTTAACATCAGCTTCTGCTTTGTAAGGATTAAGGCAGGGACTTCCTTATTGCTCTGACTCAGGTAGGCTGAATCTTTGAATCTTCAGGAAGAACTGGTCTGTTTTGGGATCTGCTTCCTTAATAAAGTCTCACTTTGATTTTTGTGGCATTTAGCACGAATGATCCCACTTTGATTTGGTTTGACTCGGGAAAACCTGGAGCAAGACACTGTTCTCAGGATTTTTTTGTTCAAGCCAAGTTGTTGTAGGCAAGTAGACACAAAAATGGTAACTCCACCCTCACAGAGACTGCAATTGTGGGAACAAAAGCAGGTGTGTAAAGAACGGCCAAGTTAAAAAGACTTGTAAAAACAGGGTAGTTGCTGGCTCTATACAGAAGTAAGAACCCACTGCTGGGGGAGCTCAGAACAGGGAAAGAGATGCTTCCCTGGGAATGAAGAGACTATAAATAGACAAGCCGGGCACAGAGTGGCAGAGTCTGCAAAGAATGTGCACAGCGCTGTCCTTAGAAAGCTTACACGGAGGACTGGGTGAGACCTTAAGCTCCCAGGGCAGGCCATGAGAGACCTTCCCACCCCCATAAAGTCCAACTTTGTGGATTTCCCTCTTGGACTTTTTCTGCATATTAATCCTGCCTCAAAACCTTCTCTTTTCTTGGATTCATTCTCTAAACCAGCTTGGGTTTGGTCTGTTGTCATTGTTTTCTTTGTTTGTTTTGAGACAGGTTTTTTTTTTTTGTTTTTTTTTTTTTTAATGTAGACCTGGCTTTTTTGGAACTCACTATGTAGACCAGTTGCTGTTGAATTTATGGAGATCCACCTGCCTCTGTCTCCCAAGTATGGAGATTAAAGGTGTAACTCACCATGCCCTGCTAAACCAGCATAAAAAAAAAATATCTTTCTTTTATATGCATTGTTGTTTTGCTTGCATGCATGTCTGTGTAAGGGTGTTGAATCCCCTGAAACTGGAGTTATAGTCAGTAGTGAGCTGCTATGAGGGTGCTGGGAATTGAACCTGGGTCCTCTGAAAGAACAGCAAGTTCTCTTAACTGCTGAGCCATCTCTCCAGCTCCTTCAACCAGAAAGCTTTAAAGTTAGTTTTGATTGTATAGTGCATACATATTGCCCAATATTCAAAGTCACTTGGGGAAAGTAGGGGCAAGGTCATTTCACATCTGATGGCCAATTAATTATATTGTTCTGTTGTCTTAGGCCAACCAGTGACCACTTTCTTCTGTATCTTTTGAGGGAGACTATGAATGGGCCCACATACATATTCAGAATTCATGTGCATGTTTATGCACTTTGTGCATAATTTTTTACATGAAGAATAAATTGCCACTGAACTTTACTTTTTTTTCACCTTAAGGGGCTCTTTCATCTCAACCCATTCTAGATTCATTCCATAAGTTCTTATGTAGTACAGCCATATGCCAGATATTCATGGGTCCTGAGGATGCAACATTGAACAAAATTTACAAGACGTCTGCTTGCATGGAGATTACATTCCAGTACAGAGAAGGCAGACAAAATATAAACATTGATATATATGAACAAGTATCAAATGGTGACAAGGGGACTGTACCAATAAAAATTTCACTTTATTGTTCCTAAACAGCTCATTGATTAATGAAGGAACCTCCATCAGTAATGCAATTGTGAAACGTCAAAAATAGGAAGGGGATACAGTACCCATGTTACCTAGTAGCACCCTAACTTATCAGCTTTTAACTGGCCCCAAACTTCTCCCATCTAATCTATCAATACTCAAAATAACCCGTCGAAAAAAATCTCCCTAAGATTGTGCAAAGACTTTCATTTTCATCCCCTAGATGCCTTCAAAATAATAGATGTTAAAACAATCTGTTGAGTGAGTGATTGTTAGGTAATTAGTGTGCCCGCTGTGGTTTTCTATCAGTGAAATGTTGCAATGTCTGTGGAGGAAATGATGGGTTTTAGTCAGTCTGGCATACGCATCATTTTTTTTTTTAAGTTCATGAATGTGGATAGTTTTGAAATGTCCCATAACTACCAAAATATCATGTTTATAAATTGCTGAAAATTGGATTTATACTGAAACTCTATCAACCACTATGGTTAAAATTTATTCTATCCTCTGCAATTTATTTTTTTCCCCTTTTAAGACATCTTGAAGGCAATGCATGCTTCTAAATCTGTTATTTATTAACAGCACACATGCTGAGCTAAGGACATTTCTAATGCCCCAAATTGCTGACTTTCAGATGTTTTGGTTTCTGATTCTCCTTTGAAGTTTCAGTGGAGGGGTACAGAACTGAATGCATGTGACAGTATATGTTCTACACATAACAGGATAAGATAGAAAAGTTTAATTGTCTGGAAAAGATCATTAGAAACAATACCTTTTGGTTTAATTTTTCAACTCTTTAGGTGGTCATTATATATGACCCATCCCAAATTAAAACACAGACAATAAATAGTGAATCTTCAATTCAATTGCTAACACTTAATAACTGACATGAAATGAATAAGCTGAATGATCCCAGTTTAGAATTCTGCCTTACCTATCTGTGAAGCAGAATTAGTAGATTCCAACTTTTGATATCTGACTGACACAGAATATTTCTCAACACCTGATATTTTTTCTTCAAAAGGAGATAGTGTTCATATCTGCTTTGGTTAACATCCTCAATGATTTAGAACCTCAACAAAATCAAGAAATAAGATGATAAAATATGATTAAGTTTTAAGTATGGTGCATCACATTGATGATGGCTGATCATCAATATTTACCTAAAGAAAACACTTAATTCTCCATTAAGTGGAACCTGAGAAGCAGTGAAGACTGGAAGCACTCTAGACCTTAGCAGACAGGACTCAGCAGTCAGTGGCATACAGGTTTTAGGACAGCTTTGTCTTGATTCTTAGTTTGTTTCAGAGTGTGTGTGGGGGTGTTGTGTATGCTCATGCATGTGTGAGTGTGCATAAATGTAGAGTGTGTTTGGGGGTGTTGTGTATGCTTATGCATGTGTGGGTGTGCATAAATGTAGAGTGTGTGTGGGGGGTGTTGTGTATGCTCATGCATGTGTGGGTGTGCATAAATGTAAAACATGTGCAGAGGCCAGAATCCAACCTCAGTTCTCTACTCACTGCTCACTTTCTCCTCTGAACCTGGAGCTAGCTGATTTGTCTAGATTGGGGCTGGCGGATGATTCCCAGGGATCCTCCAGGCTCTGCTTCCCAGTGCTGAGATTAAAAGTGTGTATCACTACACCTAGTTTTCACAAGAGTGTTAGGATCCGAACTCAGGTCCTTACACCCCTGTGGCAAGCTCTTTACCAGCTGAGCCATCTCCTGGCCCCAGACTTTTGTTTCAGTTTTGCATTAACAATCTGAATCCTTCTCAAGAGTCAAGCATTTCTGTAAGTCTGCGCCTAGACTCTATTCCCTGGGCTTTTCACTCAGCTACCTACTGGGTTCCTACAGTTATTTCAGAAATAAATTATAGCCCAGTGATAAGGCCCATAGTGCTTCAAGAACTATGATACCACGATTGATGTCCATGTTCCAGTCCATATCAGGCAATAACCATCATAGTGAAGCATAGATCACAGGGCTTTTTGTTTTGCTTTGCTGTGCTGTGCGTGTGTGCGTGTGTGCGTGCGTGCGTGCGTGCGTGTGTGTGTGTGTGTGTGTGTGTGTGTGTGTGTGTGTGTGTGTGTTTCTAGATAGAATCAGAGGTTGCTTTCTCCACATTTTATAAGGCAATGGACAGTGTTCTGGGCTCTTTCTGGTTGCCAGGGAGAGCTTTATATTCAGTCTGTCTGGTAGTGAAGATTTAGTAAAAGGAAATGGGAAAGCAAGAAAGAAAGGAAGCCATGGTAGCAATTAAAAGGCTCAACTTGAAGAACCATGTCCAAGTAAACTACAACAACAGATTCAGTGATCTGCCAGTTCAGGCTAATGTTCTCTCTCTCTCTCTCTCTCTCTCTCTCTCTCTCTCTCTCTCTCTCTCTCTTGCTCATGTCCCATGGCATACATTGTACTAAAACTTCAGAAGAAAGAAGATTTGAATGACTTTATGGTCACAATTCAGTATCACTGTCCTCCTGAGGGTGATCCTTAAACCTTGACTCACAGAGTAGCTGGTATCAAAAATTTTGACCAAAATATGCAGTAATAAATATATTTTATAAGTTATCTTATGCATACAGTTTTGGTCACGCTTACCTTAACTATATGTTGTATATTATGATGGCCACTGTTGTTAGTCAATTCCATCCTCCCCCATCCCACCACACACACACACACACACACACACACACACACACACGTATAAAATCGACAGCAGTGATGTGCCAAGTGGATTTGCTAACTCTGAGTTGTGAAATACTTGATGGGTATCTCTCAGATAGTAATAAGCATGCAAATAACGGAGGGACCCTGTTTAATATGCAAAGCCTGGGCTGAAGCAGCTTAGTAATAAAACCACATGTTAGGCAAACACCAGGCCTTGCTTTCCACCCTCAACATAAAACCAACAGCAGCAACCAAATCGCCACCCCCTTCCTATCCCACACAGTTGATGACTTTCTTCTTCTTGTCCAAGTCTGATTGTCTTCTTTGAGAATTGCTCGGGGCTGGAGAGATGGCTCAGCGGTTAAGAGCACCGTCTGCTCTTCCAGAGGACCCGGGTTCGATTCCCAGCACCCACATGGCAGCTAACAACTGTCTGTAGTTCCAGTTCCAGGCAAACACCAAGGCAAATAAATAAATAATAAAATAAAATTTAAAAAAAAAAAAAAAAAAAAAAAAAAAAAAAAAAAAAAAAAAAAAAAAAAAAAGAGAATTGCTCATCTCCCCAAATTATGTTTAACCTACATTATCACCATGTGAATGACATCCTGCAAACAAAGAAAAAAAATACTAGCAATGAACAAACCATAAGCGTAATATGTTCTCAGGTTTGGGCATGTATTGAAACCATGAGAAGGAAGTATTTCTTAAAATCAATGAACTTTGCATTGCTGTCGCTATGTATCTCGTCAGAGTCCTGGAGTCACAGTCTACTGTCCCCCCTGAAGCTCTCATATCTTATCTACTGCAATCTTATTTTTCATTTTGAAAATTCTTATCTGTTCTAGTCAGAGTAGATCCTTTGATGTGTAAGTGACTTTCCACATAAAAATTTAAAAATGAAGTCAGAACGGCGATAACAGTTTGAGTCCATCGTACCACCACACCTCCCTCATTTCCCCAACCCTTTCACTTCCGGGTTAAACCTTTTCCCTGCACAGTACACACCCTCAAATACTTTTCTCTGTGTCCTCTTGCCCCGCCTCCCTGCAACGGCCCTTTCTAATTCCCTGGCTTCCATGGATTTTCCTTGTACAAAAACAGAGACTAAAGAGAGTAACCCTGCTAGATAGTACTGAGGAAGCAATGTGTTAATACACAAAACTCCAAGACTTGGATGTGGGATATTTTTGCCAGAGTTGGTCAGGGAAGCCACGGATGCCCCCAAAACAATACAGCTCTTACTTGTCCACCAGAATTAGAGAGTTGCTGAAGAAAACACACTTAGGTTACAAGTTATAGAGACAGTAAGCTGGAACTGAGCTGGAACTGCCAGCCTGTTGGCTGGTTGTCAGAGTCAAGGATGGTGCAAATGTTTGCCAAGTGTATAATAAGCAATGGAGATATGAAAAAGAACCACCCTTAATAAATATAAGGGATGTAAAGGTTATGAAATATATATCACTCCAACTTTGAAGAGCAAGTCAGGCCAAAGGATAATCTAGTTGCTCATGTTCCTCTGCCCCAGAGTTAAGTTAAATAGTGAGGCGTAGAGCTCCAGTTCAAGAAGGAATCAGTTAATTGTTCTCTATGTAAACTGCTCTTTCAATTCTTCTAAGGCCAGCATAGATCTAGGGCCAGCATCCTGTAGGTACTTAAAACACACTGACTGGTAAATGTTGAAAAGAGAAATGTATTTAAAACTCTCTTTTTTAAACCTGGAGTTTATTTCTTCCAAACCCTAGTAACAGAGAAATTCAAACTCAATCTCTAAGGCAATGCTTCACTATGTCCTAATGTTATTACAAGATAAATACAGCTAGGTTGTGGTGGTGAATGCCTTTAATCCTAGAACTCTGGAGACAGAGACAGGAAGATCTCTGAGTTCAAGGCCAGCCTGGTCTACAAAGTGAGTTCCAAGACAGCCAGAGCTACTCAGAGAAACTCTATCTCTGGGGGAAAGAACAAAAAAAAAAAAAAAAAAATCAACAACAACAATAACATAAACCTAAGATCAATATCACTGCCAATGAATAAAGTGATGTATGCATGGACTGGCACTTCAGAGCACACTCTCCCCTGAGGAACACCTAACCCAGACATGACATTACAATGAGGAAATTGGACCTGCCTGGAGTGGATGCTGAGTTGATCCACCTTGGGACTTCTTATCCCCTTGTGGGAGGGATGGGGGGATGGGAAGGAGGGAGGCTGTAGGCAGACAGGGAGGGATTGGGAGGGAGAGCAAGGGGATACATGGGGAAAAAGGAACTGTATTTCCTAAAAATAAATGAATTAAGGAAAAAAAAAGAGACAGCAAGTCAAAAAGCAATACGTTTACATTAGACAGAAGGTGGAGTTGAATGTCTTAGACTTCTGTGATACTACTCATTATATGTGGCAATATCATCTGAGTTTTGAAAGATTTAACCATTAAGAGAGCATTATAGGCCTATTCAAGGAGTCAAGGATGGCTAAAACAATGAGAAATATTCACACAAAACTATAAAAATTGGCCATTGTGTTCTAAAAATGTTTGAGTGTTAACAAAATGTTCTATGTTTCAATCTAACTGCAATAAATAAGGTAAAGTGCAGAAGAGTGTGGCTGAAAGTGAAGGTATATGCACACCATCTTTCTGCTCTGAAGGACTCCAAGAAATGAAGGCAGCCCCTAGCATGAGCATGAGCATCAGCATCAGCATGTTCATCAACCAGAAACTCTGCAGCACACTAGTTAAAGTATGAATCATTTTAAGAGTATAAAGTTTTAACTTACACATAAACTTGGGGCTGGAGAGATGGCTCAGAGGTTAAGAGCACTGACTGTTCTTCCAGAGGTCTTGAATTCAATTCCCAGCAACCACATGGTGGATGGTGGCTCACAAATAAACTTAAATACATTCATACTATATAGCATGTTGTTTTGAAAACATGCATATATTGTGGAATAACTAAGTGGAGCCCGTTAACATGTAAGACTTCACATGCTTATCCTAGGGTACGGGTGGAAATACCTGAAGTCTCCTGTCTTAGCCATTTTCAAGAATACAATTTACTGTCATCACATAATGGATCCTGTGAACTTATCCTGTCTGTGTAGCTGAATTTTGTGTCTTTTGACTGACATTCTATTTTGCTACTATTTTTTTTCAACAAGGGTCTCATTATGTAGCCCTGACTGCCCTAGAACTCATTATATAAGCCAGGCTGGCCTTGAACTCAGAGATTTGTTTGCCTCTGCCTCCCTAGTGCTAGGACTAAAAGCATCACTACTGCTTGATTTACATTTCAAGTCCAAGCTGATAAGCTTTTAATCAGAATGCTTTTATGAACAGTGAGAAAAGACCAAGAATATTTGCTAAAAACCCAGAAATTTGAGGAGTGATAGAAACAGAATATGAACTAAAAAAGTTCAGACCTAATTGTTTCTCAACATATGAGAAGTGTTTTTCTAGAAAGACATAAATGTGTGTGTTCTGAAGGACAGATGAATTACTGAAGGATGGTATCCCTGCAGTCCATTTGATTAATGGAAAGGAGAACATCAGCGGTTATAGGAAAGGTGCTTTTATATAACTTGAAATGATAGAAATTGATATGCCACCTTGTAATACCTCACTGGCCAGGAATGCATTTTGCCCTGAGGCTCAAGGGCTTTGAAGCTGTAAAGCCACATGAAGCATTTCATTGTCTTGTGATTCATAATGCTGGCACAGCTTACATCATGTGCAATTAAGGAACGGGGGCCTGTTTCTATACATCTGAGACACTGTAGAGCATGAAGATGAGTGAATCAGGTGGCTGCTTCCCAGAGGTTCCTTCTACAAGCATTTGCTTTGATTACAAACGAATACATCAGTATGGCAGAGTTATAATTATTTGATCTTCTAGAGAATGAGTTTCAATCTAGAACCTAGTTTATTGTACTCCAAGTCTCACTTGTAAAATAGGCATGATATTTACCATTTACTACATTTGGTTACTGAAAGCATCTCCCACATGGTTAAAAACAGAACTTGTTCATGAAATTTGGTGGCTTAAAGAATTACATTTACTACTTAGAATGAGGCCATCAGTCTTCCTTAGTTCATCAGACTTCTTGAGCAGTAATGATTACTTACCAGCCTGATTTTTTTTTTTAAATTTATTTGTGTTTTGTGTGCATTGGTGTTTTGCCTGCATGCATGTCTCTGTGAAGATATCAGATTCCCTGGAACTGGAGTTACAGACTGGTATAAGCTGCTAAGTGGGTGCTGGGAATTGAACCCCAGTCCTCTGGAGGAACAGCTAGTGCTCTTAACCATTGCTCCATCTCACTAGCCCCTTACCAATTTCACCTTAACTGATCACTTTATTTTTGTTCTCTTTAGTAGGGAGAAACTATTATCTCAAAGTAGAGACTAAAAAGAACAGAAATGGGGCTGGAGAGATGGCTCAGAGGTTAAGAGCACTGACTGTTCTTTCAGAGGTCCTGAATTCAATCCCAGCAACCACATGGTGGCTCACAACCATCTATGATGATATCTGGTACCCTCTTCTGTACACTGTATACATAGTAAATAAATAAGTATTTTTTTTAAAAAAAAAAAAGAACAGAAATAAGACATGCTTTTTAGAAGGCAGGATGGGCACTTTTTTACTCATTCTATTAACTATAACCAAAACTATAATATCATCTATAAAACAAACTAAATAGACTCCAAAATGGGGGAAAAGGTAGACCAGCTGGGGATTGTGTGACTCAAGGAATATCATAGCAGCAAAGTTCTCAAGTTTTCTTCTTGTTTCATGGATCTCAGATTGTAGAGAAGCCTATTGAATACTAATTTCATTGGCGTAGGCTGTTGTAGAATATTATTTTAAGATGTGTTACTTTTGCTTATGTTGCATTTGTGTAACTCTGTGAAGATGTGTTACTTTGCTGCTTATCTGAAACACCTGAGTGGTCTAATAAAGAGATGAATGGCCAAGAGCAAGGTGGGAGAAAGGATAGGCAGGGCTGGCAGGCAGAGAGAATAAATAGAAGGAGAAATCTGGGAGGGAGGGAAGGAGCAAGACAGCAGGGGCCAGCCAACCAGCCTGCCTGCTATGGAGTAAGAGTGAAAGTAAGACTTACAGAAGTAAGGGCTGGAGAGATGGCTCAGTGGTTAAGAGCACTGACTGTTCTTCCAGAAGACCTGAATTCGATTCCTAGCATCCATATGGCAGCTAACAACTGTCTGTGATTCCAAGATCTGACACCTTTACACAGTTATACATGCAAGCAAAACAGCAATTCACATAAAAATAAAAAAATAAAGAATACAGAAGTAAGAGAAAGGTATAAACCCAGAGGCAAAAGGGAAACAGGATAATTTCAAGTTAAGAAAAGCTGGCTAGCAACAAGCCAAGCTAAGGCTGGGTATTCAGAAGTAGGAATAAGCCTCTGTGGTGTGTGTGTGTGTGTGTGTGTGTGTGTGTGTGTGTGTGTATTTGGGAGCTGGGTGGCTGGTCCCCCACAAAAAAAACAAAAAACACCACCAACAGATCATAGTGTAACAGCTCAAAGAACGAAGGAAAAGAAAAGAAAGAAAAGGGAAGAAAGAAAAGGCTGCTTTTCCTGACTGAAGGACCAAGAGAACAACAGCCTAGAAAGGCTCGGAGATCAAACACCACCTGAAAAAAGAAAAGTGCCTCTCCTCTTAATCAAATGGAGACTGAAATTTCATCTTCTTCATGCTGAAGAAGCACCTCAGAGCTGTCAACAGCATGGTGTGAGAGAAATCTAGGCTGGAGTTAGGACTTGCATTCTCTCAATAGGCAGCAATGAGCTCCCTATACTCAGGACCCCAAGAATCTGGGTTTCCTCCGCTTTGTGGAAAGACAAAGGTGTTTGTCCTTCTCACTATGGTGGTGTTCGAGGAGGCTTACTAAGGTGGGGCAAGATCCTCACTGCTGCCTAGAGCAACAAGGCCTACAAGGAGCTGCTGCTTTGAAATATTTGCCAGATCCTTCTAACCCACCCGCCAGGTGAGGGTTGGCAGCTGTTGGCTTTTTCTTTCTTTTAATGCAGATTCAGGTCTTTCTGGTTCTGGGTATGACTGATAATTGTATTGATGTTGGAGCGAGGGTGTTTGGACTATTGGGTTGTTTTAGGTAGTTCCATTGGTACTATTCTAGAAAGGGAAGATGGGTAGTGGCAAACAATTCAATAAACTATTCCAACCATGCTTGAAATAAACCAACTGCTAGAAAGTTTTGCTGGACAAAATAAATAGAAGCTATGAGAATCAAATGAATTCTAGAAAAACATAAAAGGGAGCAACTTACATGAAGTCATCTTCTAACAGTAGAATGCAAAAGATAAAAGAATCAGTGAAGTTAGAACAATAGAAATTGTCTAATCTGGGGGGCTCATGAGATGGCTCAGTGGTTAGGAGCGCTGGCTGCTCTTCCAGAGGACCTAGGTTCAATTCCCAACACCCACATGACAGTTCACAACTGTCTGTAAATCCAGTTCTAGGGCATCCCCCCCCCCCCGCCACAGATATACATGCTCATAAAATAAATTAAACAAATAAAGAGTTTGAAGAAAGAAGTTGTCTCATCTGAACAGCAGGAAAAGCAGAAGGAAAAATATGAATAGAGCCATGGGAACCCAAGCAGCTAAAGGAAAAGATTCAACATTTATGCCTTCCGGTTTCCCGAATAAGAACATTAAAAAAAAAAAAAAAAAAAAAAAACCCTAAAATTTCTGCAAAAGCACCCTGCTTTCAGCCAGATGGCTAAAGGTGACCCCAAGAAACCAGAGAGAAGCTGCTTATACCCTCTCCGTGCAGATGTGCAAAGATAAACATGAGAAAGCAAACCCAGAAACCCCTGGAAATTTTGCAGTATTTTCAAGGAAATGCTATGACAGGTAAAAGATACTATGTGGAAAAGAGAAATCTATACTAAATGAAATGCCAAAGTTAGATAAGAGATGTCGTTATTTGAGAATAGAGGATTGCACACAAACTCAGGGAGGTAAGAAAGAAAGGGACATCTGCATTCTGTATGTTATGTTCAGAATTCTACTATAGATCAAATCCACCAGCCTGGAATCTCTACTGGAGAACTAAAGACCCAGGTGAAATTCATGTAAATCTGGAGAAGGCAAGCAGCCTTGGTGGTAACTGGCTGGCAGTCCTATTAACAAAAGAGACCTAGTTCTCATCAGCCTTAAATCCCAAGCTAGGATGTTCTATGAAGGAGATTCTACTGTGTGTCATGCTCCTGTTGGAGAAAAATTCACAACATCACTCCCTTTATCAGAGCGCTACAGCTAGGTACCATCTTGAAAAGAGATTATGCCAGGTAACTGAAAACAAAGAAAAAGAAATCGCAAATCAGTACCCAATGACATTATAACTGGTACTCCAAGATACAGTCTTAGAAAGAGCACGTTGTAGAGGTGAGCTGGTGACACGTTTAAGCACCAGAGAGCGGGAATGTAAGTGGTGGTGGATTTACCATGGGTTAATGTAGTGACGGAGCACATAGCCCGCTATTGCTTGAGTTTCAGACTTATTTCCCTGCCATGTGTGTTTTTAGGAGTGCTGCCACAGGACAGAGCAGAGAGCCGAGATTTGACAGATCTCTAACTTTCCCCACAGTGGTGTTCAGAGCTTGAGAGGTTCGAAAGCATCAAAGTTGAGAGGCGCATGCTAAGTCCCTCGGTTCCTTCCTTCTAAGCGCTCTGTTTGCCGCCCCTACTCCCAGGCACTCAGTTGGAAGGCACTGCTCTCCTTGATTCGTTGTGAGATGCACTTGGGTACACACACTGGAGTCTCTCCAGTAAAAGTGAGCATCCCAACCCACAGGCTACAAAACTAACTTGAATAAGCAGTGCTGGTCCACAAAGAGGAGATGCTTCTAAACTGAATGTGGTTCTGATCCTGGCAATGTATCACTGGCCATAGAGCACACAATGGCAACCCATGGGAGCATTACACATTATAATAGAACCCAGACATGGCCTGTGACCCAGACATGGTTTCCTCCACTCAATTCCTGATTTCCTCCTCCTTTTTTCTGTTTTATTTTACTGTATTTCTGTGTTGCATTACATTATTTTAACAACCTTTTGTTTTTATGTTTATTCCTCTTCCTGCCTTTAACTAATTTTACTATGAATTTTTTCTGTGTATGAATATGACTTTATTTTGCTGTCACAGTGCTTTGTTCTTTCCTGGGGACTGAGTCCTCAAGAAAAATCTAATCCCTCAGAAAACATCTACGTAAATGTAGAAAAGATATCCGTAACAAAAGAAGCACAGGTCACAACACAGAAATAAAAAATATGAAAAATTAAGTCAAAATGACTTTTCAAGGGTCATAATTCTTCATTATCCAATAATATTGAATGATTTAAATGTTATACAAAGACTTCCAGTGCCTAGTTTTAAAATGATCATTGATCTTGACTTTAATAAAGATGATTCAGATAACAGTTAAATAAAGAAGTCAATTTAAGACTTGGAAGAGAAATTCAACAGAAAAAAAATGTTCTATGAGAAAAAAAATCACACATGCAAATAAAACTGAAAAGCTCAATTAAACAAAACCTCAGCAGGTAGACAAAATAATATGAGAGAATGAAGACAAAGTTCAAGCATTATTCATGTAGTAATAAAGAAAAGAATCATGATCATAACACTCCTAACCTCATGCTCTCATTGAAGTGACTGAGCCTGAAAGTGCAGATCTCTGCCATAGTAAAGGGACTGACATGGAAAATGTATTCAATAAAGTCACAGTACATAATTCTCAGCTCTAAAGTAATCGACAACCAAGTACAAGAGCATTGGGAGCACAATGCAGGCTTGACCAGAAAAATCGTCTTTATAATCATACAATGCTAACTGCCAAGAGTGAAAAACAGCAGATGAGGCAGACTGTATGGAGAAGTGCCAAGTTATTTACAAAGGGATTTATCATAATAGAAGTAGACATCATTGCAAGAAAACAGGAGGGCATGGAGTCATGTATTTTAAGCCCAAAAAGAAAACAATTCTTAATGAAGATTAATGTGAACAGCATTAACCTTCAAAAGAAGAAATAAAGACCTTCCATGTTAAGTGTTGAGTAAAACAATTATGTGTGCTGTGCAATGTGGATGAGCGCACTCATGTGCATGCATCACAACTATGACTATATGAGAAAATGTAAAATAGGGGCTGGAGAGATGGCTCAGCAGTTAAGAGCACTGACTGCTCTTCCAGAGGACCAGGGTTCAATTCCCAGAACCCACATGGCAGCTCACAACTGTCTGCAGTTCCAGTTCCCAGTTCTAGGCAAACACCAAGGCAAATAAATAAAAATAAATAAAATTTTAAGATTGAAAAAAGAAAATGTTGAATAATATATGTGTATCAAAAATATAACTCCATATCTCAGGTTAGCTCAGTGATGTTGTACGTGCCTCGCAGCCTGAGTTCTGGATTTGATTCCCAGCCTACACATTAAAACAAAATCTTAAGAGTACATACTGTATGATCATTCTATTTCTATAACATTCCTGAAATGTAGTATGATGATTGGGAAATACAGGGACTTGTAAGGAGTATGACTTTCTGTGTCTTTTTATTTATTTATTTTTGGTTTTTTGAAACATGGTTTCTCTGTGTAACAGTCCTAACTGCTTCTGCCTCTCTGAGTGCTGGGATTAAAGGCATGTGCCACCACTGTCTGAGTTTTTTTTAAAGATTTATTTATTTTTATATGTATTGGTGTTTTACCTGCATATAGGTCTGTGTGAGGGTGTCAGGTTCTGTGGAACTAGAGTTAAAGACAGCTGTAAGCTACTATGTGGGTGCCGGGAATTGAACTGGGGACCTCTGGAAGAGCAGCCAGTACTCTTTAATCCCTGAGCCATCTCTCCAGCCCCCAAGAAGCTGTCTGTGTCTTAACTATGATCATCCTGGATGTGTAAGGGCTGTAACTTCGAATGTTATCACTGGAGCAAACTGTTCATGGTACTCCACTGCCTCCCTCCTTCCCTTCCTTTCTTCCCTCCCTCTCTTCCTCTTTTCTGTCTTTTCTTCTTTCTTTTAATGTCATATGACTCTAAAATTTTCTGAAAATAAAACCTTTAATTACAAACCCCAAATAGACCAAAAAGTCTGGGTTCTGGTCCATGTTTAGGTGGATTATATTAAGATATTAGTCACGGTCTCCTGCAAATGGTCAAGAAAAGCTGGAAAGCCCTTAAACCCTTGGGCATAGTGCTGTAGAATGGGCACGAAAGCCTCTAAGAACAGACAGCTTTTAGTAATTTTCTGTTTCATTGGTCTCTAAATTACTATTACTATTAGTGGTTGTAATTTTGATTGTTTCTTGTTTAAAATACATTTTTCAGATATTCCCAGTGAGCAGTTATTTTTTCTTCCAGTTTTTTTTAATTTTAGTATTTAATTGAATTAATTTTTTTGTTTTTGCAGCTAAGCACCGTGTCGAGCTCCCGGTCGGTCCAGCTGAAGGGAGGGGAGAGAGTCTATGAGCAAAGGGGTCAGGATCATGAGGAGGAGGCCCACAGATGACCCCCAAGGCATTGGGAGCTCACTGACTCTGAAATGATCACTGAGGAACCTTCATTGGAACGAACCAAACCCTCTGAATGCAGAAGACAGACGAAGGAGTAGGCAGCTTGTGGAGCCTCTTACAGTCAGACCACAGTGTATTTTTGGTGCATGAACGGACATTTGGGAGCCCATTCCCTACAGAGGAACACCTTACTCAGCCTTGATCCTGGGGGAGGGACTTGGACCTACCTCAACTGGTTATGCCAGACCAAACTGACCCACCTTGGGACTCCTTGTCCTCCCTGGAGAATGAATGGGGGAGAGGCTGAGGGATGATGGGAAGTAGGGGAGGGAGGGGGAGTACTGGAGGGTATGAGAAAAAAACTTTTTAAATAAAAAATATTTACAAAAACTATATATATTTAAAAAATTGTATTTGTTTGGGTGTTCTGCCTGCACATGGGCCTGTGTATGGTGTATGTGCCTAGTGCCCAGAAGAGGGTATGGGATCCCGTGGAACTGGAGTTACAGATGGTTGCAAGCCACCATATAAGAGCTGCAAATCATACTTGGATCCTTGGAAGAGCAGCCAGTGCTCTCAAGCATGGAGCCATCTCTCCAACACCTAATTTTTTAATATATATTTTTAAATTAAAATATAATTATATTGCTTCCTCCTTCCATTTCCTCTTTCCAACCACTCCCATGTTGATGGCCTCTTTTTATGGTTATTACATATGTATGTACACGGACAGGTACGAATACAGCCTGTTGAGTCTGGTTCTATTTTTGTGCAGGATTTCAGGGCTGACTGATCACAGGTTAGATGGTGATGAGTTCCCCCATATTGTCTGTTCTTCCAGCATCTGCCCCATTCCCCTCCCTTCGGCTGTGTTTTTTTCTGGAGCCTTCTATAAGCATTAAAACAAGAGGCTTTTTACTTAAGGAATTTTAAAATTAACTCCTCCAGTCCCAGTCTTTCATTTTTATTCACCTAGACACCAAGAAATGAAAAAGCTGTGACCTATGTAAGACACTGAGGTCATTGGCAGTGGGTTCAAGAACAGAGCAAATGCACCTAATCCCCAGGCCCATGGGCCCTTTATTTTCACCACTGATCACTGTGTCTTATCTTTTTAATAATTTCCTAACATTTCCAGTACTAAGTGTGTCTTTAAGCATCTAGTAATTTGCCAAAGAAACACTGTTAACAGTTGTGTAAGGTATGCTATATCACATCTTGCTTGTCAAGTGTGTAGAAAGTGTGGGCCGGTTGAGAACAGGGGCCTGGAACACGAATTTTTACAGATGGACCTAACTTGAGTAAAGCATCTTAAAAGGTCATAGTTTAGCGCAGGACCGGGAAAAGCTTGTTGGCTCCATCTAGTGGCGTAACTGAGAGCTGTAACCAACAGTATTCCTTATTCATGTCTCAGCCACTTCTGTAGTGTTGTAGGTTTTAAAAACGGCTTTTTAGAAAGAAGAAGAAGAAGGAGGAGAAGGAGAAGGAGAAGAAGAAGAAGGAAGAGGCTGACTTTTGGTTTACCTATTACCTTATCTCTTTTTATTAAAATATTTCTACTTGTCTGAATAGCAAATTAATTATAGTCATAACACAGAGTCTGCAAGATGGCTCAGTAGATAAAAACACGTATTGTGCAAGACTCAGCCTATGTTTGATCTCTGGAACCTACACACACACACACACACACACACACACACACACACACACACACACACACACACACACACACACACACACGGAGAAAACAGACCCCACAAAGCTGAACTTCCACATGCATGTGTCTCATGTCCCTTTCATCTTTCTCTCACATATATAATAAAACAAAAATTATATTTAAACCAAAACTATTTGTTGCACTTAATTCTTAAACCAGAAGACCAAGTTCTTACTTAGTGCTGTATAATTCCTGTAAAATTAATCACTGGATTCCATGTGCTTAAAACTACTAAAATTCTAAAAAAGAAAAAAAGAAAGCCCTCACCTCTTTGATCCAGATTTCTCTACTGAATCAGGCGTTATTCTGTGAAAACATATTTGTGGTTATATTACTTTAACATAAAAAGATTTGCAATTAGAATTAAATGCACAATTTAATACTTAGAAGGTTGTAACTGTTTGAAGTTCCTTATGTACGTGCATTTCTCTTAATGAAGTAACCCTTCCCCTAACATCAAAGAAATTATCTGATCAGAACAAACCCATCACTCCAGCTATTGAACACTTTAAACACGTAATTACACGTACAGTCTCATCACCCATCAACTGTGTTTCTCTCACGAGGGGCGATGAAGGGTGTGAATCATAAAATAATTTGTTTGCTCAAGGTGTTATTAACTGTAGCAATTGCTGGTCACTTAAACTGGCCCGCTTATCACGGCTATTTCCAGGACGATTATGACAATGATGAGTAGGCATTCATGTGCACAAATAATCCTGAGCAGACAGGGAAAGGGGAAGGATGCTTGACCAGATTGACAGGGAACCGAGATGAACAGGCTCCAGCCTTGGAGAGGAATAAAGCGAGTGACAGGAGGAAAGGCTGAGGGACACAAAAGGAAGATCGGGGATAATGTTTGCATGAGCTGGATAAGTATGCCTACAATGCAAGAACTGGAAAATAAGTTCAAGGGCCTATTTAAAAGTTTCAACAGGAGGCTGATGGCCTGATTTTAATGCTAGAACCCACAGAGACAGAACTGAATTTTGAAATATGTACTCTGACTGTCAGACACATGGCCATAGAAAGTATTGCATCCCATATCTAAGTAAGGACATTAAAGAATGTCAACCTATGAAAATCATTATGTTTTCAGTTGTTCCATGCTTATTTTATAAATGAGATTTTTTTTGAGACAGTGTCTCTCTATACAGATACTCTATCTCTCCTGTAGTCCTGATGTCCTAAAGCTCTCTATGTAGATCATGTTGGCTTTGAACTCAGAGATCCACCTGCCTCTGCCTTCCCTGTGCTGGGGTCAAAGGTGTACATTGGCATTCCTGGCTCATGACTAAGCTTTTAAACAATCAGATAAAGGCATGCATTTCAGATGGGTGGCTCGAGAATTACTACAAAACGTACAGACATAGCTCATTTCAGGTGCACTGGGATCAGAGATGAAATTGATGAGTATTACAACATCATCCATCAATCACACCAGGGACACTAAATACTTCATGTAAATATTCATCAACAGCTTGAAGGCTTTACTATCTTTAAAAAGAATAGGACAGCAAAACAGTCCTCAGAATTCTTTTTTCCTTCCTCCCTCCCTTCTTTCCTCCTTCCCTTCCTTCCTTCCTCCTTCCCTTCCTTCCTTCCTCCTTTCTTTACTTCCTGCTTTTTTTTCTTTTTTAAAAAACATAGTCTTGGCTATCCTAGAAATCTGCCTGTCTCTGCCTTCCAAGTGCTGGGATTAAGGGTGTGCAGCACCATGCCTGGCTATCCTCAGAATTCTTTAGTTCAATAGTTCCAAACTGAACATTAAAGAGAAGAGAGGGCAAAGGCACTTTTGGAGGATATGCACACAAAGACTTTTCCACTGGTTTCTTGCAGCTTCATGAAATAGAATGAGCAATACATTGGACACTGTTTAGACCTGGCATTTTGTGGGTATTTTGCTTTGGTGCTGGGGACCAAAACCAGGACTGGTGCATGCTAAGCAAGCATCTTTGTAGCCAGCCAGCTTCACAGTTGATGCCTTGATACCTTCAGCTCACAAGTTTCATTTCTTTCTCTGGAAGGTGGGGATTATATGGTCACTGAGAAAATTGAGCCATATACTGTGCATAGAGGGTTCCCCAATGCCTGCATGACAGGAGACACTAAGAACAAGTTCCTTGCCTAGTCCTGGTGAGTCAACATACCAGACATGCTTAGCAAAGCAGCCAGCCCAGGCCTCAGAGCTCTTTCCTACATTCTTTTATTTCTTAGATTTACTTTGGGGAAAAAAAAAAAAAAGCCACAAGGTTTCTCCCCACTCCCCAACCCCAAACAGCCTTCACATAAAATTCTTACCACCCAGAGAATCTATTATTATGCACAATTATAACAAGTGGAATTTGTGCCAGTGGTGCATAGTTTTAAATCTAATAATTACAAGACAGTGAGAGTTACTTGTTCCATTTCAAGTTGAGTTTGCAAATTTCTTAGTTTGGAGCCAATGTCATAGAACTTTCTAAAGAGAAAAAGAGCATTTAATATGTAAGTTACAAAATTAAAACTTCTATTTTTAGGCTCAGTATCAAATGTAAAATGGGGTGTTTAAAGATATTTGCATACCAGGACCCATGAATATATTCTTACTGCTATTAAAATTTGCAAAGATAAAAATAAATAAATCATTTAAAAGGAGGGAAGGGCTGGAGAGATGGCTGAGAGGTTAAGAGCACTGACTGCTCTTCCAGAGGACCTGGGTTCAATTCCCCACATCCACATGGCAGCTCACAACTGTCTACAGCTCCAAGATCTGACATCTTCACACAGACATGCATACAGGCAGAACACCAATGCACATAAATTTTTTTTTTGCAAAGATGTGTGAATACATGTGACAATTATTAGCAATTGTACTCAAGACTCAATACCCCATCTGGTATTATTACTATACCAAGTCCCAAACCATAAAGTGCTTTCATCAGCAAAGAATGTACACCAAGGACCCTCAACAACTGTGTAAAACAGCAGTGCCCCGCTTTGGGGGTCAAATGTCCCTTCCAGAGGAGTCATATAAAAGATATTCTGCATATCAGATATTTACATTATGATTCGTAACAGTAGCAAAATTAGTTATGAAGTAGCAATAAAAATTTTATGGTTGAGAGTCACTATAGCATAAAGAACTATATTAAAGATCACAGCATTAGGAAGGCTGAGAACTGCTGATGTAGAATATACTTAACACCAGCAGTTCCTGCTGATAGACACCCACATAATATTGTGCTGATGAGCTTAATAAAAATAAAGGGAGCTGGGTTATTGTTAAATGGCAAGCTGTCATTTTTTAAGACATGGCAATATACAAAGTTAAAAATACAATGCAATTTCTTAAAAAACATTTAAAATGTGAGCTACTATCTTTAGATAAAAATAGTATCTAATTGTGCCTACTAAATTTATTGCTTTGCCATTTAAAGTTTATTTTTCTCATTAAGCTACTGAATGGATTTTTGTGTTCCTTACCTAAGCAAATCCTTAAAAAAAAATGAGGCCTACTGAAACATGAATTCTAGTTTGTATTTAATGAAAACTCAGAGTCAGATATTGCCAAAAAGCTAAAATACAGACAGAGGAAACAGACCACAGTCAAATCTCACCCAGCAAACTTCTCAGGGTAAAAGCTATCTTCTAGATTCCTCAGCCTGGCTCCTCGCTTCTACAGAATACCACACCCTCTGCCTATGCCTCCTTAGATATCTTCTTCACTCAGTTGTTTTACTTCAGAGTTCAATTCTGAAGGTGTGAGCTACTCCTGTTTGGTAGTTAGGCCTTGACCTCAAGGAAACACAGAAAGATCTCTGTCTCTGGAGTTATGGAATTAAAGGCCTAGGTTACCACTCTAGTTTTTCCCATGCTGAGATTAAAGGTGTGAGTCACCACTCTCTGACCCTCTTGGCTTGATGATGGGTGGATCTTGTTCTCTGATAGTCCAGACTGGTTTTATTAAATATAAACCATATCACCACAGCCTACCATTTTGGGCACTCTTCATGTGCTTTCTGTGAGCTGTGATTGTTGGTATTTATCTGACAATACCAATTCCATCTCTCATTATTGGGCACTGTGGTGGTTGGAATACGAATGGTCCCCACAGGTTCATTTATTTGAATGCTTAGGAAGTGGCCTTAGGAGGTGTAGACTTGTTGGAGGAAGTGTGTCACTGGGGTCGGGCTTTAGGCTTTCAGAAGCCCAAGCTAGACTGGTACTTTGTCTCTCCCTGCTGATCCAGATGTAGGTCTCTCTAGAACTGCCTGCATGCTGCCATGCTTCCTGCCATGATAAAGCACTAACCCTCAGAACTGTAAGACAGCCCCAGTGAAATGTTTTCCTTTATAAGAGTTGCTGTGGTCATAGTGTCTGGTCACAGCAACAGGACAGAGTAAGCCAAGCATTTCTCACAATATAAGGCATTTGGGCTTGCCTGCTGCTGATATGTTCACTGCAGCCAATGAGGCGGGGGAAGCACTTGGAAGGGTGCTATGGTTCTCATGTGCGGCACTGGGAGCTGTACATGAGGACCATAGCACTCTTACTCTCCTCTCTTCCTAGCTTAGGGGACAAATAGTGTGAGCACAGGAAACTCCCACATGTCCCCAGATCCAGATGTGTAGGGGAGAGTATGAGTCTAGGGATAAATGCTAGTTACAACCACAAGACATTTCTGAGGTGATGAAAACATATACAAGCATTTTAAAAAATCATGTTTATTAAATGACAGTTTATTTGCATATAATGCTCTCTCCTTCTACCCTTGGGTCCTTCTCCATCTCCATTCCTCCCCCTTCTCAGTGAGTTCATGTCTTCAAGCGACCATATTATATTCAGAAGAAAACACTCCACCTCCATCATTTGATTCCACAGCTCCCTCCATCTCTTCCACCACGTTCTTTGGACCTCAGAAGGGGTGACATGGATGTCCTGTTTGGGCCAAGCACTCAGTAGTCATTTGTTCTCAGTACTTTTCCTGTTAGAGTTTCTTCTTTGATCATCTGCCCACTGCCCAAAGAAGCTTTTGCTGCAAGAATTTGTTTCTTTTTTATACTGGCTCATTGACAGGCAGCCTCTCTGGTCTATCGAGGGAGGCATGTCTCCCAAGTGCTAGGATTACAGGTTTGTTATCATCATGCCCAGTTTTAGGCAGTGCTGGGGATAGATCTTGGAGTCCTGAATATTTTAGGTAGACAAGCATGCTATTAATTGGTCTGGATATCTAGCCTCTTGATTTCCTTTTTATATCACCATAGCCAATATTACATCTGCTACTTGCTGATATTAGACCCCTCTGACTAGGGTAGGAATTTAGCTACCAAAAGTAGTGTTTTTAACATCCTTGCTTACATTCACACTAATGCCTACATATAGGTGCTTTGTTTGGGTTCCAATTGCTGTGAGAGACACCATGATGAAGGCAATTCTTATAAAGGGAAATATTTAATTGGGACTGGCTTACAGTTCAGAGGTTTAATTCATTATTGTCATTGTGGGAAGCAAGGCAATGTGCACCCAGACATGGTGCTGGAGAGGGGCTGAGAGTTCTACATTTGGATTCACAAGCAGCAGGAAGTGAGCATGAGCCACTGGGCCTGGCTCCAGCTTCTGAATCCTCAAAGCCCACCCCTTTGACACACTTCCTCCAACAAGGCCACACCTTCTAATAGTGCCACTCTCCATGAACCTAGGGGGCATTTTTATTCAAACCACTACAGAAGCCTTCAGTTAAGTATTAGGAGAAGGAAGAAAAAAAAAAAACTAGGGGCAGCTGGTGGAGGACTCTGAACACAACACCCAAGTCTTCACCACATGATCTAGCCACGCTGGTACTCATTTCTGAGTTGACAGATGCTCCAGAACTTTTCCTACTCTAACAGGCACAAATTAAAATACTTAACCTAAGAGAAAGACAAAGGAAACCAAGAGTACTCATTAAATCAACAAATATTTATTTTATGTGAACTGGTGTTTTGCCTGCATGTATAACTGTGTAAGGGTGTCAGCTGCCGTGTGGATGCTGGGAATCAAACTCAGGTCCTCTGGAAGAACAGTCAGTGCTCTTAACCACTGAGCCATCTCTCCAGTCCAGCAAAGACCACTAGGACTGGTGTACGCTCGCAGAGCTCACCGTGGGGCAGGAACCGGCAAGGTAAACATAAAGAGGTAGGCTGTACTAGAGGTTGGATGCTCAGGCAGACACCTGAGAGGTGAGTCAGGCAAGCACAAAGGGAAAGAAAGGGAGGGAGTAGAAGGAAAATGAGGGCAAAGGGGAGTGAACAAAGGTGCTTCACTGGGCGGGCTGAACCTCTACATTCTCCGTCTTCTAGGTGCTTACAAAGCAGCTGGCAAGAGAGAATATGAGCATTTGAGGTTGTTAAAAAGTGTATGTACCTGTGGGGAAAAGCCCACTGATTATACTGGAGACTGTTAGTCTTTTAAAGAGGAGAGGAAAATAAAGGAATGTTGGCCAACGTGGCCTGCACGTCCTCAGGGAACAGACAGGATGTGAATGGAGCATGAGAAAGGACTTGCTAGGACTTGCAAACTGGTAGCCCAGTAATAAGGTAGAATTCTAAAACAAAAGGAGTGGGACTGAGAAGGTGTGGTGACCAAAGAGGTCCTTGAAAACAAACCTCAAGAATAATCTTAAAGATGATTTAGAGGCACTGAAAGTAAAATGCCAGGAAGTAACCTATTTAATGACAAATTTATTGAGTAAGCATCATGCACAGAGTATTACATGTGTCTGTTCATGAAAGCTGCATAAAAAAAATCTTTGGTGATAAAAGATACACATGGGCAGGAAGGTCAGCATTCACACGAAGGATGCCATAAAATGCATTTGGGATGAATGGGAGCAGAGGTCTTGCAGTGTGTGAAGACTGTAAATCAGGCAAGAGAAGAGCCTGGGCTTTCTTTGCTTTGCTTACTTTCCCACCTTTGAGTCTACACTGGAAAGATGCTCCAAAGACTTTCAAAAGATTCTGAGCTCTCTGCAGCTTGAACTTTTCTAGAATACTAGATGTATGTGCTTATATGTGGTATATGATGTGTGAGCATTTGTGTGTGTGTACCCAGAAAGGCTAACGGTAAACTCTGGGTACCCTCCTCTGCTGTGTTCCACCTCACTGTTTTCTCTTGTTTGAGACAGGCTCTTCACTGAATTTGGAGTTCACTTACTGTCTAGACTGGCCAGCCAGCGAGCTCTGGGGAATCCGTGTGTCTCCATCCCTTTGCCCAAGGGTAGATGCTTCCTTCTATGCCCAGAATATATGTGGGTGCTGAGGATGCAAACTCAGGTCCTAATGCCAGAATAGGAAGTGCTTTACTCTCTCCAGTGAGCCTTTTAAGTCATAAGACATTTGCTTACAGAAAAGTTGTAATGACCAGAATTACTTAAAACATACTTCCTCTGAGCTTCCCTCTTGCTTTTCATTAAACCACTCACAATTTGTGTAATAATAAAAGCAGTAATAATAAATTGTAACAGTAGTAAATTAGAAAGTGTGCTTTGCACATAAAAAGCAGCCAGTAAATATTTGTTACATGAAATACAGTTTGCTGATTATTTTAATAAAGTAGAGCAGACGCTGGGTTTTCTGATTATAATGTTCTTCCCATTGTTTTAAATTCTAATGTGCTTTTCTGACCAGCTATGGGAAAAGGGAAGTTGGAGATTCTCACCACAGGCATTAAGGGAATGTCTCAGGATCTACAGTTTATCCTATCTAGGCCTGAGGCTACCACGCTGAAAACACTGGAATGTGAAAGTCTCCCATTTTGTGTGTTCCAGGAAAAAATATTTCAGAGCTACCACCTAAAAAAGCCATTGCCAAACCCCCTCACCTCAACTTACTCTTTCCTCTTCATTCTGTCCCTTTCTGGGTTACATCTAAATGTGTACACAGTGGTGACATTTGCACATTATATTCACCTTAATGTAATGCTAATTTGGAAATTTAAAATAAAGTAAAATTATAAAGAGAACATGCTTGGCTATGGTAGATGAGTTTACCACACAAGAATTCTAGCAGTCATTTGAGACTAACTGCCTCTGTATATGGTAGAGCTTGTTTCTTTATAATGGTCCAGTGTCTCTCCACCCTTCCACAGTCATCCTGGTCTAACAGCTGACCCAAGAATGACTCACTTCTTCACAGGAATGAACACGCCTCTTACTTTACTCATACCCAGCCCACAATCTGGAACACCTTTTACTCCTTGCTAATTCTATCTGCCAAAATATAGTGTTTAGTTCAAACACACACACACACACACACACACACAAAAAGAAAAATATCTACAGAAGTGATTTCTATTTTATGCTTTCTCTTGTTTTTAAATGAATGGAGAAAACTAATTTTTTGTGGCATATTATGTAATAGCTGCCATATGTGTATATTGTATAATGTTTAAATCAGCATAAAGAGAATTATCTTCTCAAACATTGGCCATTTCCTTTATTTTTATTCCTTAATATTCTTAACATTTTTTCTAGTCAAGTGAACTCTAAGGGCCTGTGCTTGCCCTACAGGCAGGCATTTAATGGTTGGCCCTTATCATATGGAGGAAGTTTTCTATGTCCCTAGTCTGCTTAAAGTTTTAAACTGTGAATGGCCTTTGTATTACATTAAGTAATTAAAAAAATTTTCAAAAAAAGATATATTTACTTTGATGTGAATGAATGTCTTGCCTGTATGTACATCTGTGTACCATGTGTGCCTGGTGCCTACAGAGGCCAGAGGAGGGTGTTGGGTCTCCTAGAACTGGAGTTAAGGAAGGTTGTAAGCCACCATGTGGATGCTGGGAACTAAGCGTGGGTCCTCTGCAAAAAGAAGTGCTCTTAACTACCGAGCCAGCCCATTAAGTACATTTCTGCATCTACTGATGCTTCATAGCTTTTCTCCCTTTATTGTGTGAACAGCAAACTGTGTTGGTCTGCAAATGTAAACCAATCTTTCAGTCCTGGTATAAACCACACTTGATTTCCTCAGGCTGGTGTACCATTTTTACCCATGGACTAGGTAATGCTGACAACCATTTCTGCATTTGTCTTCATGAGGGATACCGACACCAAAGTCAGTATCTTGCTTCCTGAAGTCTTTATAGAACATTTGTGCATTTCTTTCAAAATTTGTGGTAGAATATACCATAGAAATTATCTAGGTCTTAAAATTTCTTGAATCACGTCTATCTCAAAGACTTTCTGACCAAAAGTTATATAGAAGTGTCAAAAAGGAATTCAAGATCTTTTTTGTCTAGTTTAATTCTGGATAGTACTTGGCAGAAATGAAATTACAGGCAATATTCTGATCGTGTTGAGGTTATCGCTGGGAAACAGTTGTGGAGCTGGTACCTTCTAATCCACTCTCCTTTACCTTCTACGCCCTGACTGCACAGCACGGGGACCATGGTGATCACAGTGTCACTACTGGATAAAGAACCACACATTCCAACCAACTCAGGCTTTCTTTGGAAAGTCAACTTTGGTAGCCAAGAATACCTGGCTGTAGGCTTCTCATTTGGCTATCAATTTGCTGAAGAAGCAGGGTTATGACTTCATGGGCTGCTACTCTGCATGTTCAGACCTTGCTTCAGTTTCTCTCATGCTTGTGAAAAGTATTATCACTACAATACATTCCTCATTGTGCATGTGAGTTCAGCTTCCCTGACTGAATCGGTGATGACAAACCTCCATGTCTTACCATTCTATTTCTGCTTTCTTTTTTGTTTTTAGTCTGGCATAATATTTGTATGCCCTGTACATTTTTTGTTGTTTAATTCTGGACAGGTGTATAAAATGTGTGATAATGCTAGGTTCACAAATGAGGGTGGTGCTATTTCTTTCAGAATTTTATTATTATTTTTGTACTTCTGGCAGGGAGAAAGGACAAGGCTGAAATATCTTACTACTGTTGAGGATTGAGCTAATCTCAGACCTCAATGACAGCTTACTTTATTTCAGGTTTGGGCTTTTCTTCTAATATGTAGTCCAGTGGGATTCAAACTATCCTCTTATTATAGGCAGATGTTTTGAATCTCTTGCGCTACTCACTTTATCAGGCTCCCCGCGCCCCCACTTTTCTTTTCCATCAGTCGGCAAAGGTCTCTGGGAAAGTGGTGCTGAATGCTGGACTCTGGGATCTTGGTCTCTCTAGGCTTCCTAGCCAAATCATAAACACAATGACTTACGCTAAAGTTCTTTTTTCTCATCCTCACCTCCACTACTGACATGAAACTGGGTCTTGGGAGGTTTGTCATTGCTACGTGGAGTGATCAGTTCTGGCTGTAGCAACAATCGATGCTCCTAGGAAACACTGTCTTATACACACACACACACACACACACACACACACACACACACACACACACACAACCACGTTCATGCTCCCAATTTTAATCTCCAGTTTGGATTTGTTTTGAATTCAACTTAAGTCTTTTGATGTTTAATAAATATACAAATACGTGCCTCAAACTTAACATGCTCAAAACTTTCTTATTAAATATGTTATCTTTAAAAAACTGAGCACGCTTCCAGGTTTAAATCTGAGTGAATAGGTTTCTTTTCTTGCCTTTTCCCTTTCCTGGCTATGGCCTCCTCCCTCGGGGAGAAGGTACTATTGTTTGCTGCTTTATCTTTATTTTCTGCTGCTACTCACCACAGAACTTCAATTTTCTCTTCCCCAGAGAAGTATATTGACCAATCTGTACTCAGCTCCAAGAGTTAATAAAAACAAGTCTCATGCCTTACGACTTAGCATGTTAGATACAGTGATAATACAGAGAATATCTTTATTGGGGAGACTTGCCACTCATAGGATTTCTCCTTAACTATATGAAGGAAGTGAGGTCACTGCACTGAGAGAATAGGGGTGGGAGGCAGGCGGATCTCGACCAAGCACAGGATGCCTCTGAGCATCCATCCTCCCACCACAGTATCACCTGTGACTAATGGCTGGTCCTTTTACAGGAACCCACTGGAGTTCTGTTATCCTTTTGAGATAACCAGCAGCATGTTGAGCTAATTCAGAACTCTTAGCCTACCTAATCTCATTCTTGAGATTAAGATCTTTTCTGTGGTTTTTCAGAGGAGGAAACAGAGTCAGTTCTGCATGCCAAAACAGCTGGATTTCTCTCTCCCTGTCCCTGGTGATAACTCTTCACTCCTACTCATAGCTTAACAATAACTAAAAACTAAGTAAGTAAAAATTAAAAAAATTCTCCCTAATTCCTTTTTTTCTCCTAACATTAACATTTTTTATTGATTCTCTGGGAATTTCACATCATGCATCCCAATTACACTCACTTTCCAGTCATTCCATATCTGCCCCCCCCACCACAGTGATTTCCCCCTCCCAAGGTAAAAATAAGGTCCAATTTGTGTTATCTATGTACTCACTTGAGGATGCTTAAACTCAATGTCCTTAACTAGAACTGGGTCTTCCCCTCCTGCACCCCCATCCCAGCCATTCATTGTTGAGACTACATTTCAGCATCCCCATCACTTTTTAAAGAGATCTCTTCCATAGCTTCCCATCTATGGATTCCATAGCAACCCCACCTTTTTTGGGGGTGTGGGGTTTTCACAGAACTCTTCCATGTCACTCCCTCTCAGCCTCCTCACTCTCTACAGTCAGTGTTTTCTTTCTATTTCTTAGGTCCACTTCTGCTCAAATGGTTTAGATTTGAAATCCAAGGCCAGCAGTTCTTAAATTTTTAGCTTGTCAACATAATCCTTTGGGACAACTTGCTTAAGACAGGCTGTCTTTACTTTTTCTTGCAAATGCAACAGCAACACATAATCACCAATAAGAATTGATCTGGGGACCTATTATTTAAACCTGCCATTGTGTATTCCTGACAAATCCTACCTAATGCTGATACCGTTGGTCTGGGTACACCTTTTAGAGAAATGCTCATTTAGACACATATGCTAATAGGATCTCTGTGAATATATTTCACCTTAATCCAAGGTGGTTAGTAACTGGAAGTGATGAGAGAGAGGTCAGTGAGGGCAGTGACCCCAAAGCAGCTGCTCTGAGAATGTCGTTGCTGGAGGCCAGGTGTGTTACAACAGGGTTCTGGTTCTCGTCACCACATACCTATGTCTGCAAGCTGTATGTGAGCACATGACAGAAACTGAACGGCACCTGGTTTGGAAAGCTGAACTGGCCAACTGATCTTACTCTCTAGTTTCTGCCCTAAGATCTTAAAAGCATCAGACTACCAAGTTCAATGACACCCACAGGGGCACAGCCTCCTCTTTCTCATAGGCTCTATGAGAATCTAATCAATTATATGAGCTAATAAAACTTCCTAAAACACAATAAGGTTTCATTCTTGGAATTTCTGAGGAGATAAAAACCCTAAAGCCACCGATCAAATTGCCTTTCCTGGAAATTGAGTTTTACAGAAACAGCCCCATCTTCGACCACCAGCTGTACTTGGCAATCCTAGCAAACCCATTCATAAACCATGGAGTGAAGGAAAAAAATATTGTAGATGTCTTCTAGATCTGCAGTGTGCTGTTTTCAGAATGATGCACTTTATACAATGCAGGCAGCCTGAATCTTACAGGAAAGAAACAGCCGAGCTGTTTCGCTCAATGCTTAGTTTGTGAGTGACCTTAGTTTTAGGTGACTGCCCCCTGTACAGGGGGAATGCTAAGGTTTTTCTCAGATCTAAGGCAGGTTACCCTTCGCCTCATCAAATAGACGGGGACTGCTGTTTAGCTGTCTGTCCTAATCCTTCCTGATCTGTTGTTCTGGCAAACTGACTGGATTGTCAGTAGCACTTCTTTATTCTAGTAGGGGGGTTGGATGTGAGAAGACTGAATGCAGGATGTTTTCAACTATCGCCAATGAGTCAACATTTGCTATCTGCATCACATAATCTCCTTTAGCGATTGACATTGCACCTACATTTTAATTTCTTGTAACTTAAATTATGGAACTCTCCGTTTTCATTCTGAAGAGACAAGTAAAAATAGTATTCAGTAGGCTTCAAACTATGGTCCCAGGATCATCAGCATCATCTCAGAACTTCATAAAAATACAAAATCCAAACCAGGGGCTCAGACTGAATAAGTTTTCTGGGAGAGTAAGTTAAAGAGCTTCTACTGGAAAGGAAGGGGTAGCAGACGGTAACCATTATTTATACACATGGATGACAGTGCTATCATCTGTTGGAACTGAGCCATACATACTTGGAGCATACCTTACTAGTCCAGCTTTTCAGATCTGAACATAACTGACTGAAAAATGGACATGCAAGCTGCTGAGAAAGTGGTTCAGTGGGTAAGGGAGGGTACTTGCTATGCAAGCAGGAGGACCTGAGTTTGAATCCCCAGTCCCCATGTAAGAAGTTGGACATGCCTTAACTGCAGCATCGTGGGATAGAAATCTGAGTCTCCAGACTCACATTATCCACTTGATCCAGTGAGAGACTGTCTCACAGATGTGCTGGTCTGCTCTCTGTATGTGCACACATCCACATGCATACACCACATACATAATCCATCTAAAAAAGAAAGACAATGTCAGTTAGGTTGGTAGGTTGATGAGAAAAGCTGTCAGAACTGGTAAGCTTCTTTTCTACTTGTAATAATCAAGCTCCCCTGTCTTGTAATGCTGGAGGCTGTGTCCAGGGCCTCACACATGACACTGGGCAACACCTTCTCTCTAGCCTTTCATTTCTGACTTGCTGTTTGGGTTGCTAGATTAAGTATTCACTAGGAGATCCACACTAGGGTTTCCTAGACAACTGCTCTTACGAACTCACAGCTTAACAATCTTATTAAAAACAGCTTTACAATTAGTTATAAGCTAAGAACCACAAATTCTTGGGGAAATGTATATAGACAAGCTTTTCTGGGGAACGAGTGTGATTCCAGTGGAACGTACTCAGTGCCTAGGTGTGAAGCTGCTGTCTCCTCACTTCTGTGTGATCACATCAGCCTTCCATTTTGTCAGTCCTCAAGACACATCCATTTTAAGGCCTTAGTTGCTGGTTTCGCTGCAGTTTTTTCTCCCAGAAACTAGAATGGGTTTTTTTCCTCCTCAACCTTTCTTGCAAGTTGAATTCTTGTTCTATTCTCAGTGAAGTTCTTCCCTGACTACTCTCCCCATCCATTATAAATTCTTATTTTGCTGTTTATTTCCAAAGTTAACCATATTCCTAAAGTGGCACATGCTTCTTTTTAGTCTTTCTGCTTTCACAGGTAGGACTTTGTTTTTGCACATTTATGTTTGGATATGCCCTCACCACACAGGTGAGTGCTTGGCAGGTAAACAATAAGAAGAGATTATTAAATGACTGAAACAAGGCCTGCAAAATTAGAGTATTTATTTTTATTCAACTATTGCAGTTTTGGGACTAGAATCTGGGGCTCTGGACACACTAGGTAGGCATTCTACTGCTGAACTGCATTCCCAGTCCAGAGGTTTCTACCGAATAGCTTAAATTAAACAGCAGTCTATACATTTAACAGTATTCTTAAAATTCTAGTTGCCACTGCAGAGGGCATGACTCATCAACACAACATTTCATGTATGGAAAGTCCTTGATTGGCTCCCCAGCCCAGCACTGGAAACACAACATGCACACTATAGATGTCAGCCAATTGCTTTTTTCTTCCATGAAAACTGATGCAGCATAACCAAATTATTTAACTTTACTACTTGTTTAAAACATTTTTTATTTGTCATCATCATGTATGTTTGTGTGTCTGGTTTTTCTTCCACTATGGGATCCAGGTGGAATCCAGCTCTACTTCTTCCTTCTTAAAATGTCCAATAAACACCTACTGCTATTGACCTAGCGTGTCAGGGACTATGCTAAATGTCGAGATTCCAGTTCACAGAAAAATTAATGAAAGCACCTTAAAAAAGCAAAGAAGTGGGGCTGGAGTGATGGCTTAGGGGTTAGGAGCACTAGCTGTTCTCCCAGAGGACCTGGGTTCAATTGTGAGCACCCACATGGCAGCTCACAACTGTCTGTAACTCCTGTTCCAGAGATCTGACACCTTCATATCAATGCACATAAATAAAGCTAAATTAATTAAAAAAAAAAAGCCAAGAAGTAAGTTATGGGAGAAAAATACTAAACTATAGCCCCTCCCCCTTTCCTGCTCTTGTCCTCAGGAAAGCAATGACTAGGTGTCAGAGGTGCAGAAAAGCAGACAGTGCATGGTAGGGATGAGGTGGGCAGGACCTAAGCATCAGACAAAAGGGAAGAGAGCACAGGCTGAGTAAGATTCCTAGGCATGACATTATTATAGGACAGTCTGACTGGAAGACTATCAAACAACCCAGCTGAGCCCAGTCCATTTTAAGCAGCATATAAAACTAAAAGGTACCTAAGATTTGTAATAAGACTAAAATTCTAACTCTAAATTTATTTAAAATAGGAATAATTGATAGCAATTAATATATATAATATTGATATATTAGTTATATAAATAATATAAATATGTATTATTAATTAATTATATATCTATTTAAAGATAGAGTCTCACTGTATAGTTCTCACTGGCCTGCCTCTGTCTCTTTGAATGCTGGGATTAAAGGTGTACACCAACATGAGTGGTTAATGATGAAATATCAATAACAACAGCCCATACCACCCGCCATGCCAGTTTGCATATGGTATCTATAAAGTCCTGCTACTATTCCTTGTGTGTCACTGATAATAGCAATCAACTGGGGCTCATAAGTAAACTCACAAGTGCAGCAGGTCAGAGTCCTTGGAGTTCTTTAGGACAGATGGGGCATCGTGGTCACGGGCATAAGCTCTTCTCTGTGATGTTGTCCTCTGAAATCCATCTCTGGTATCTTTATCTTACTAGTCTCAGAGCAAAAAATTAGAGGTTCATGGTGTATTATTTCACAATTCCCTTCCAATTATTCTGGTCAGAAACAACAGCATCAAAACTCTTAATACTACAAGGTATTTAACACTGACATTTATCATGGGAAGCCAGGATCTAAATTTACATCTGATAGAATTCAAAGATTTCTTCAAAGGTTTACAAGTCAGTTCCCTTTAAGTTTTGCAAAAATGTTGAACAGATTTAAGACTTTGGTTTAAATCTGACCTGCTTAAACTGATTTTAGAAATTATAAACACAGAGGCAAAGTTGTAAAAACTTTAATTGCATGTGTGTTCATGTGTGTGCACTTGCCTATGTGTGGCCAGAGGACAACCTATGGTGTCAGCCTCAAGAATGTCACACATTAGGCTGGAGAGATGGCTCATCAGTTAAGGGCACTAGCTGTTCTTCCAGAGAGCCTGGGTCTGATTCCCAGTACTCAAACGGCAGCTCACAACAGTCTCTATCTCCAGTTCTAGGGGATCTGACACCTTCATAACAACGCATAAAATAAAGCTAAATAATTTTAAAACATGTCACACACTTCTAAAATTGTCTGTCTGACCTGAAGCTCAGCAATTAGGTGAGAGTGGCTGGCCACCACCTTCCTGTCTCTGCCTCTTCTGTTCTGTGATCTCGTAAGTGGCACCACATCTTTTTCTTATTATTAATAAAGTCTCATTTTTTTATGCATGTATCCCCTTGTTCAAATGCCCTTCCCCTCCCGCCCCTACAAGTCACTCTTCTCCCCATCTCCTTATCTCCTCCCCGGCAAGGACAGTAGGTCCCAAGGTCCCAAGGTGGCTTAGTTCAGCATCCACTCCAGGCAAATCCACTTTCCTAATCCCAAAATCAAGACTGGCTCAAGTGTTCCTCTGGAGGGAATGGGCTCCAAGGTCCACACCTGGCTTTTGACATGGACTCTGGAGATGGGACTAAGATCCTCAAGCTTGTAAAGCTGGAGCATCAGTCTCTGAACCATGTCCCTGGCTAATAATTTTATTACCGAGGGACATTAAAGTACTAACTTGCACTGTGGCATATCACAGTACTTGCTTTCTTCAATGTTGGACAAGGTAGTAACACATATAAAATTAAGGTCACGCACACTATACCACACTGGAACACAAGTAAAACACGCTTATTAAAAAGTACGGGTCAGGTATATCTGCTCACGAATGCTCTGTCACAGCCCAAGAACTATGGTGGAGCAAGGGAAGGGGTCGTGCTACCATCTAACACAGCCTTGCACAGGCTGGTCTTCTGGTCTTGAGCACTACTGGGGAGAGGGCACACTTTTATAAATATGCAATCTCTCTTTTTATATATTCAGCATTCTACACATATGGTCCCTGAGAGAAAAACATACCACTACTATCAAAATTGCCTGTCTCACCCAGGAATAAAGTTAGTTTCATCTTACTTTATTCTAAGAGAAAAAAAAGATCCCTTAGAAGACTAGTAAAATAATTTTCCCCACACCCCAGGAATGTGCTTTTTTTTTTTTTTTTTTTTTTTTTTAAATAAGCATGATTCACTATTGGCCAAGGTCAAAATCTGCAACAAGAAATCAACTAGCTGCTTGAACATTAGAACACATAAATTAACAAAAAATCCATCTTCCAAATGCTATAAGTTTATTACTCTATTATAAAAACAAAATTTTGCATTTCTAGACTTTGGGACACACACACACACACACACACACACACACACACACACACACAGAGAGAGAGAGAGAGAGAGAGAGAGAGAGAGAGAAAGAGAGATTAAGTACCTTGTAATGTGGTTATTTTGTAGGAATAAAACAGAAATATAACATGCTATTTACTCAAGAGAAAAGGTACTGCCATTTATATAGAAATTAGACAGAGACGATTTCTAAAGCCAAGATACAGATATAGTATTGAGATATAGTAAGCAATATTTTATTCTACTAGTATTTCTGTATAGTACTATTTTTACGCATGTTATCCTTGTACATGTATAATCTGAAAATACACTCATACAGCATGAGTCACATAATTGCAGAAAAGGCTGAGCATCAGTTATCTTTCACCTTTGTACTAGAGTTTCTGTAGAAAGCAGAACTGGTGGATTTTACTGCTCAAAGCATTTGCTCTGTGAGGTTAAATAACATTCACTAAGCTACATGGTCTTTAGAAAGGATGGTCTGGTTTAGAGAGAAGAATCTGGCCCTCTGCACATTTTCTTCTTGTAACAGCCCCAGCTGAGTCCTGGGATTGGGAGTCAGGAAGAATGAATGGCAATACAATTTATTTTCTTGTTTCACAGAGGATCTCATAGTACAGGCTGGCTTCCAACCTTCTGTGTACCTAGATCGTGAATGCCTAATCTTCCAGCCTCTAAGGTCTACTTGCTGAGATTACAGATATATAATATGCCAGCAATGAAAATAAAGCTTTAGGTAAAAGAATAAGTAATCCTAATGGAGGAGCAAAACTCCACTTTACTTTTCATAGGAATATTCTCATGCTTCTCTCTTAGTTTTTAAGAAATTTGTCTATACAATGCTTTTCTTCTTTTAAAAAGTAAGAGCAATCAATACAGATAATTCCATGAACACAAACAGGCAAAGTATTGAAAATTTGGAGAAAAGAAGTTATTACTTCGTTAAATATAGACTTACTTCAGGTCTCCTATTTAGAAGTCTATATGAAAAATTAAAAATGCATCTTATCCACTTAAGAGTTCTGCTGGTAGACTGAACCTCAGACAAATCTAAGTTGGAAAATAATCTAAAAGTAAAGGGTAATTTTTAAATTTCAGTGGAATAGTATCTTTGTGCATATTCCTAAGCCTGAGTTTACAGCTAAGAAAAAGACAGAAGTTGACTTTTTAGGCACTATAAGTGTTTATGGAAATGAAATCTCATGTTACTGAGCGACCACCTTGAGTCTCAGTTACCATTATCTTTGGCCACTTGTCATAAAAAAACTAGTTGTCAGATTCTGCATATAGATAGCTTTATGTAAAATACATAAACATTTGTCCAAATTGGTACACAGATTGCATAAATATGGCAATTAAGATCGCATTTACAGATGAGCATGTACAGTGCTGTGCAAATTATCACAATATTACAATTTCAAAAATTATTCAAACTGGTATCCAAGTAAAGCAATTAGTGAAAAAATACTCATGCATGCAGAATTTAAATATCTCAGAACAAAATTTAAACTATTTTCATTAAAAGTTCACACATTTAAAATAGTTTTATTCATTTTATTTGTATATGTCAAAATACATTTTTATTTCCAAAATAGTGGGTTTTGCAACTAGTTTCATGCAGAAACAAGGTCTGCTCAATACTACCATAAAGTCAATATAGCACAGTAGCTGTTCAATTTTAGATACAAAGAATAAATAACCTAAATACAAAACACTAAAATATTAGAAACATGTATTTAATCATTCTTCACAGGCATCCAAACTTCACAAATATAAACCACAGCATGCCTAACTGTTGTGCACCCAGAACACGTTGCAGTCACTCAAACTGATCAATTATCTGTGTATTTTACCTCCTCATTAGACCATGACATACTCTGTATTCAGACCCACCATTCATACAGTTCAAATATAACCAAAAATAAAATCCTCACACCTATCCTTGTACCTTTAAAATCAAGAATCCTGAGCTTGGTAGTAAGAGTATAACCTTATATCTTCATAAAACCAATCAAGAGAGAGAACTTACAATTCTACTTACCAAAACACCCTTCCCCAACCCCAAAGTCATCTAAAATAGGCAGAACACAATGACCTTTTAAAATGAAGGGGTACAAATTCACATTTAATATAGTATACAATACACTCAATAATACAGTCAGCTACTATAAGCTTTACAATGTACAATTTATTCAAATGGCTGAACTGTTCAGTGGTTAAGGAGACAGTTATGTGCCAGGAAGATATAATTTTTTTTTGCATGGTTTAATGAAAATATAAAAGTTATTTGTCCAAATAAAAGCCACTTTCATTATGGACTTGGTTTTGCTTATTTTTTTTTTCCTTTAAAAAAAGGCCACTGAAATGTATAAAAACTGGTCTGAACATGATGATGGTATCAAAGCTGATGCCTCTTCACATGGCGATAACAGTGCATTTAACATTAATCACAGATGCAGCCTGCAGATGATTTCATAGCACTACTTTGGCTGGCACAACAGTTTTAGACAGCACTCAGATAAATATAGGCATGTGAAATGTGAAGTAATTACCTTATGCATATTAATTAATGTTTGAATACTACCAGATGAAAACAAAAGGACTTTCCAGTAGAAAACCTTGTAAAGATAGGGCTCCATAAACCGTGTCACTGGTAAGGTCCTGATATCCCACTGTTAAAAAGGTATGTTTTAAACACCATTATGGAGCAGCCTACTTTGCATTAGCAGACATTTGAATTAAGAAAATTGTCAAGCATGCCATGTGGTGGTCAAAAAAAAAAAATCAAAACAATACACTTACTTATATATACAGCATCACTCAGTACCTGCTAAAATGAATGTGAAGATTACAGAATCTAACATCTTATACTACAATAAAAAACAAAACAAAAAAGTGACCAATGAAGGCAGAAGATAGGATTTAAAAGATCAAATATCAATGGACTTCAAAGCATTCATATAAGAAATCAATGCATATTGCACAAGCAGTGAAAGCAAATGTTCCACCGAGCAATTCAGTTCCAGGTGGGAGACAACACATGAGCCTAATGTGTGACAAGAAGCTCAGAGGAGCCAAGTTTCTTTTCTGTCAATGAGAAGGGTGTGAACACAGAGAGACTCTGCCACATGAAGAGCTCAAAGGAAAAGATACAAACCCAAACTCAGATGTAAAGCAAAAAACAAAACAAAACAAAAAACAAAAAAAAAAAAAAAACAAAAAAAAATTAAATATGGAGAAACTAGAAACTGTGGCACATCAAAACAAATGCTGACTGTCTTCTGTGAGAGCTGGAAGTTCTGTTGACACGAAAGGATTTATGTACAACTAAGGCTTACTGGTTAAATAGCTGAGGCATACCTGGCCTTGAACACTTTCTTTATTCGCTGGGGCTGTAAACAAGTTTTCTCAGTCATTGAAAAAAGAACCTTCTCAGCAGCTGCTTTTACATGAAACATGTCTTGATAACCATGGGCAGGGGCAGAAAATTAAAGGAAACAAACTCCTAGCTAAGGGGGCATTTGGCAGGATATCGGAACGGGACAATCTCCAGAGGTTCTTTCTGGCGTCCAGTGACTGCCAACATGGTCCATGGGGGAGTATGTGCAAGTCCGGCTGCTTGTTTCTGTTCTCCATCCTACTTGGAAAGTTTGCTTATGACTCTGATCAAGGCCCCATTTTCATCCTTTAGCCTCTGGTTGTCTGCTTTTAAGTCTGGTAACATCTGACGAAAAAAAAAAAGTTCCATTTAAATAAAAAAGGCGAAGCAACATTCTTTATGAATGTTATGAACTTACCACAAAACAAATGATCAAGCTTTGTCAGTTATATGTATTTCTAATGTCTAAAACATATACCATGAAGGAAAAAACATTGTTGTGAATCTAATTAGTTTAATAAATGATGAAATGAAAGTTTATCTCTCAAAATTATCAACTTCTAAACTACTTGATTTTATGACTCACAAGCATATATTAGAACAGCCGTGAAATGAAGCCTGTTTTTGTTAGGATAGAATCTTCAAGTGAATTTCTTTCATAGCTCCTGTTGACACCGAAATCAAGGCCTTTTGCTCTGAAGCCAGATAACACGACCACTCCACAAATGAGTCAGCTTAACTAGAGAATTTTGAGGACCCATTCTAAATTATTAAAATTCCTTAAGGAACTCATCTATAGAACCCAAGTCTGATGACCTAATACAGCGTTTGATCCCAGAGAGGTACAGATTACATGGAAAAATTAATGTAAATAGAGTACTATATGTTTAAAAGAAAGCAGTTCAATTTTTTGTTGCTAAATGGACAAACTGAAGGAGAGGAATGTTAGAAATTACATTAACTTTCATTTTAAAAAATTATTTTATTCTTTTACTTTATGTGCATTGTTGTTTTGTCTGCATGTGTATCTGTGTGAAGGTGTTGGAACTCCTGAAGTTGCAATTATAGACGGTGATGAGCTCCCATGTGAGTGCTGGGAATTGAACCCTGGTCCTCTGGAAGAACAGCCAATGCTCTTAACCACTGAGCCATCTCTCCAACATCCTACATTTAACTTTCTAAGGGTTATGAAACTATGTACTTTGGCAGATTGACTAGGAAATAGAATAGTTTTTATTTTGGACATTCATTCTCTAGTTTTTTAGTTTGCAGAATGTGCTGTGATGCCAGTATACTAGGGAGAACAAAAGTGGGCCATGCCACCCTTTGGGAGGAGTGACGTTTACAGGGAGCCACTTAGGCTGCTCAGTGTTCAGAGGTAACTGTGGGTGAGTATAAAGGAAGATGGCTCTGAGTGCAGAGGATGCTACTGAAAAAGGAAGGCGTACACAGTAAGCTCGATCTTTAGCTTAAAATATAATTAGGACTATAAGTATTAGATATACCTAAACTATTTTTGAAGTGAAAGAAATCTAAATGAGCTTGACAAAGGACAGACAAGTCTTTGAATTCCTAAATTATTCCGCAAATTTACTGCAGTTTATCAGTTGCAATATATAATTAGTAATAATTTTAACATTCTGAGAAGCCATGCATAATTAAACAGTTATATGTGATAAGCTCCAGACACATGGTATTAATTTGTAGTTGTGAGCTTTTACAAAAACACACTTAGTAACACAGAAACACCTGCCTGTCTCTAGCAAGAAGAAATGATGAAACTATAAATTATAGGTTCACAGACTGCAGTGGCCTACAGAACCCTGAGCGCTTGGCTACCACTCTTGTCAAGGCCCTATTCTCAGCCAGCAGTCTCTCATTTAACTCTCTCAGAGGTTCAGTTTGGTTTATTTGGTGCAGGTTCTGCAGGAATCAGAACATAAAGAAATAGAAATAAAAAATAAGAAAACACGACTACAACAAGAACATAGAAAAATGAACCAAAAATATGAAATCTTAAAGAAACACTCCAATGCATTTGGAAAGGCAAACAATTTATTCCTAGAGTTCCACATCAAGCTAAGCAATACATAAAATCCAAGGGATCTGTTTCTATTTTTCAAAACTACTTAAAAAATAATGGTCTGATTACAAACTACTCCAGTAAAATGTTTACAACTTGAAATTCTAATTTTATGAGCATAATTCTGATGTGATAAAGGTATTCTGTAAGAGAGAATGTGGTAACAGTCACTCAGTTAACTACACCACTTTGTCCCTTCAGTGCTCAACATTCAGAACAAAAACTATTTGCACAGATAAAGCCGCGTTTGCTGCCTCTGTCTGTTACAGAGTCAGGTCATTGTTTTCCTCTGTTAATACTGAAGACTGAGTGCAGGTCTCCAGGACTAGCAAGTCCTCTCTACAGCTGCATTATGACCCAGCCTTAGGAACTTTTACTTTTAAAGATTTCATTTTCTGTCCTCTTCTACAGCTTACTATCAAAGAAATAGTGAACTACATATAGAAGTGTGTAAAACTAATAGACCTCACTTCTTACATAACTTTTTAAAATTATCTCAATATTAGAAGTACCACAGAAATTGATTAACAGTTCCAAACCTATGGCAGCCAGATGATGTGGCACATGCCTTTAATCCCAGCACTTGGGAGGCAGATGCAGGTGGATCTCTATGGACTCAAGCCTGGTCTACAGAGTGAGTTCCAAGACAGAGAAGACCCTATCTTCTTAAAAAAAACCAAAACACACAAACCAAACCCATGGTCACACAGATGGCCCTGGTCAATCTCAGGGATCAGAAGACAGGACAAAAACCATGACTGTAGGGAGGGAACTTGGGGGCTTAGGGGATAGAGTCGGGAGAGGCATGACGGGGAGTGAAGAAGAAAAAGGGAGCAGATGAGAGGAACCAAAATAAATTATATACAGCTATAAAACTCTCAAAAAATTAATAGAAATTATAATAAAAAAAGATCTTGGCCTGGCAAGCTGGCTCAGTGGGTAAAGTGCCTGCCTTCAAGCCTGAGTTCTAGCCTGACAATCCCCAGGATGCAAATGGCGGAAAGAAGGAAAAGAATCTTGACAAAAACCTCTGTCCTCAACACTCATGCGTGGCATGTGCAACCATCCAAATATAAACACAAAAAATATAACAAAAATATTTCAGGTTTTAATTCCTCTTCTATAGTATTAAAACCTGGATTCAGGAAGAAAAACATGATGTAGAGAATTGGCAAACTGGGTCACCAGAATTGAGAACATCAACAGTAGAATAGCAGTGTTAACAAGATTCAAATTAACAAGCAGGGTTCTCAGCAGCAGGGCTTACTTACTTTGAGCTCTTCTTCCATTTCAGATATTCTTCTTTCTAGAGCTCTTCGTTCCTAGATCAATTTAAGGTACCAATAATTATTTAATTATATTCCCACTATCTCCTATATTGTGAAATAGTGCTACTTCAGCATTAGAGAGAAAATCAAGAGCAGTGAATACAAAGGTGTGATGCCAGTGCTGTGTAAGGAGCTTTCCAGAACTGGAAAACAAACTAAAGATCTTTAAAAGTTACTTTCCATAAGCTCTTTCTTTATGAAGTTCTGTCCTTCTAGTAAGATGTTATATAACAAATTAAATTATTATTGTTTTTTAGTTCAGATAAAACTGAGGGATAGAGTAAGCCAATATTCAAGACTGGGGACTATACAGAAAACACACACACACACATGATGCAATTATACTACATGACAAGAGCAGAGAAGCAAGAAGCAAACGTGCCTAAAATAGTGTACTTTACAGTTTCAAAGGATCCCAGAGAAACTCGTGTCCTCTCCCTACAATGTCTGCTGTGAATTTGTTATGCAATTCACTTTACAGCTTTAGCGAGACGGACTTAGTCATAGTTTGATATTGTGTGCAGCATTAATGCTGTGGATATAGGAAAGCAATTACAGCATTGTTTAAAGCTTTTTTCAAAGAGTGGCAGGCAAAGCCAACATACAATATATTATTGCAGTGTACTGTTTTATTTCCCTTATTTGACAAGCATTTCTAGAGTGTTATGCAAAAGCAAGCAGCAGTCATTGATGAACTGTAAAACTGGTTAGGTCATACCGCCCAGAAGATACTGACTCTTGCCGGTCACCTTTCAGATACAAACCATTGACATTTAGTTTAACAACACTGAAATAATTTCAATGACATTCTTCCCCAGATTAACAGTTAATGTTAATATTTATTAATGTAGTACAATTATTGTAAATGTCAATGTGTTTAGAGCAGGTGCTTAAAAAAAAAAAAAAGGAACAGAGGCCCACTTAAAGACTTATAAGTACCATGTTAGATTCATGTAATATCAACATGCTTACAAATTATTACAGATATGTTACTTTATAGTAGATCTTTCTTCTATCTAAGAACACAACCATGACAAATTCACACAAACCACTGCACTTCTCTGTGGCATATTTATGTTTTCTCTCTCTTTCTCTCTGTTCTGGACTGATAGGTAATACTCCCATGAACCTAAGTGAATCTAAATTTTACTAGGTGTCTTCAAGATTTTAAGTCAATTATAGGGCAATATTAGAACACTACTCCCAGTTGCCTGATCCCACTAGCCCAAAGAAACTAATTGTCAAACGAAAACCATACATGTCAACTGTTTAGTACAGTGTCTGCCCTATACACACCAAATAAGCGTTAGCATCTCCTAAAATTAATCTGTAATGTTAATTAAACTGTAATCAACAAAGTCTATTCATCAGGAGCACATTAGTTACTTTGTAATTTATCTGCATTTGAAGGAGCGGAAAAAAGGTCAGGTGAGAAAAACAGAATGTAAAGGTGTGTATGTCACTAGGCCAGTCACAAAATTAGCAGTTATCTATAGATGATAATATCACTGATGATTCTGCTTTCTCCTTGTGCTAAAGTCTGTGTAATAAGCTCCGCTTTTATAAGAAATACTCTTGAAAAGTATTGTGAAACAAATAAAGATTTTATTCTATTCCCCTATATTTTCTGTATTGATAATTTATACAGGTACAAAAACTGATCTTAGTAGTTCTTTATGTCTTAGGGATGAAATTCACTGTTATAAATTAGATATAGCAATATGAAAAATATGCAGTAATGTTACATTTAGTAAAATATATGATTCTGAACTTTTAGTAATTACTAGTTACAGAAATTTTTAAGAAGTGCCTCTATATACTAATTTTTGAAATTTGGTGAAATCAGAATAAAAGAATTATTGTACAGAACAACTCAATAAATACCACAGATATGAACAGACTGTGGTTTATTTTATACTTTTTTTTTTTTTTGGAAGAAAGTCAAATTAGTAATTTTAAAAAAACTGTTGGAGAAGAAAAATGCTTCTGCATCAATTGTTTCTGATTATTTATTCTTTCACGTCAAGACCGATCACGGTAACCATGATGCTCTTCTCTACACCCTGTAAGTGTAGCTTCTGCTCAGATGTGCTGCATTCTATAGGTTTTCTTCCTCCTACCTCTGCATCATTGTCACATTCTCCAGTTTTCAGACTAACCTTTAGATGTACTCCTATGACCATGCCCACATTCCTGAGCAATAAACTATTATTGCTACTTGAGAGAAATACAAGTAAAATACCACAACTAACAAAAATACTGTAGTAAAAAAGAAAATGATGTAAGGGTTTCCTTTCTCAACATTTCTTCTATATTCTTCTACTACAGACCACAGAAACAAAACAAAACCTACCACTGCTTACCCAAATAAGACTGAGGGAATGATACTGATTCAGTAAGATGGACACTTACCCTTTTTTCCATCTCCAATAGTGACCTATCAGTAAATCTTTCCTGTCTCTGTAAAAAAGAAATTAAAAAAGAAGTAAATGCAAAGATGAAGTAATATAATGTAATTCTCTTTGGTGGAGGTTACAAAAAGTAACAATTTTCAAGTGGCATAATACAATTCCAGCGGTATAATAGGCAAGCTTCAGTAAAAAAATAAAAATAAAAACAGTGTATGTGTTGAAATGATAAACATCCCTCAGATGCTCACTTCCTTCTTGACCCATCAGCAATGGTTAATCTGACTGACCAGATTCAAGCACCCTGAATAAATTAGGCTTATTAACAAGCTGTGTTATGTTAGGTTTGCTAATGGCTGTGTATGAAACAGGCAGAGTCTCAGCAGGACACTCAGACTTGCTTTTCAGCTAAGGAAGAGAATCAGAAATATCTATGGATTCATGGTTCTTTCAGATCCAGTCATAAGCACACTTTCTACTACTGAGCTATATCCTTAAAACCCCCAAGCCTCATGCCAAAGCATTCTTCTGTATGCTGTGCAGTGGCCGATACATAGGACCATGTCCAGCTAGTAACATTACCAGGCAGATCTATACTGAATAGTAACTTACTGCTACCAATTCTCCTCTCCCACACTGAGTAAGATACAATTAATAAACATTAACCCACCAGGAAAAATAAGGTGACAAAAGGACACAGAGAAGCCAGTTCAGCAGAACACACAGCGAAGCTGATTCACCATATAACACTAGGTGAAGAACAGTGAATAGTAACTTTACTGGGAAAATGTGACCAAATCCCTAGAGCAAAACAGTGTCCAATGTACTAGTTATATGCTCAAAGGCCTAGCCAGTCATTGATGCAGCTTGAAGGGCATGCCAGATATTCTGACACGGTACTATGAAGCATGATCTTGTCTGCCTTACTTCTCTGTTTCTCTTCACAAGAACTTCTATCAACAGAGTCCATTTTTTTAATACTATGGTTCACCCAACTTTGGAACTTAGCGCATCATCTTTGCTGTGTAGAAAAGTACTTTATGATACAGTAGCAGTTAGAAACGAGAGGGGATAAAACCTGGTAACATGAGCTCAACATGGAAAATGAATTTTTAGAAAAAAGCAGGCATAAAAACTAGCTAAGAGGGGGCTGGAGAGATGGCTCAGCGGTTAAGAGCACCGTTGCTCTTCCAGAGGACCCGGGTTCGATTCCCAGCACCCACATGACAGCTAACAACTGTCTGTAGTTCCAGTTCCAGGCAAACACCAAGGCAAATAAATAAATAAATAAAGTTTTAAAAAAAAAAAAAAAAAAAAAAAAAACTAGCTAAGAAAAAAGCATGCAGTATCATTCAGACAGGAACAGTTCTTTTAAGTTGGACTCTAATAGCTGTTAAACAAGTATTTTTTTTTTTAAAGAATTAATGCAATCCTCAGAGCACTCTGTAAGATTTCATACGTGAAGCCCCTTTTGATCATTTTTGTTTGTTTGTTTGAAATGATGAAGCAAAGGAGGAGATACACCCATTCCTATTTCTCAAAAATAGTGTTTCAAGGGAAAAGACCTTGGGAGACAAATTCCAAGTTCCCAGATACAAAATTCTGAGCTTTGTAACCACTAAGGTGTTCCACAGAAGGAAGTTATAAAGGGGTAAATATCTTCATCTTTCAGCACTAGTACTTCATCAAAGCACTTTTTAATAAGTACTTGTGTGTGTGCAAGAGACAGACAGAACACACACACACACACCCACACCCACACCCACACCCACACACACACACAGGTATGAGCACCCTCAGAGGTCAGAACAAGGTGTCAGATCCTCTGGAGCTGGAGTTACAGAAGACTGTGAGACATTCTGGCATTAGGAACTGAATGAACTTGAATCCTCTAGATTAGCAGGAAGCACTCAATTGCTGAGCCAGGGCCTCAAATCACTTTTACTTGAACAGTGTGAACTGTTCACAATACATACAAAATTACTCTTTAATTAAAAAAGAAAAAAACTTTATTATATGGGTATTTTCCCTACATGTATGCCTGTGTGAGCCTAAGGTGGCCTCACAGAGGTAAGAAGAGAACATCAGATCCTCAGGAGTTATAGACTACTGTAAACCACCATGTGGGTGCTGGGAACTAAAGCTGAGTGAATGCTTTGGAAGAGCAGCCAGTGCTCTTACACACTGAGCCACCTTTGCATTTGGGAGGCTGTAGATGTAGCTCAGCCTTACATGTGTAGACTTTAGAGATCTACTTTCTGCATCACAAACACCATTGAATTCTGTCCCTATGACTACAATTCTGTATTTATATATTCCAGAAATCAGTATTTAGTTACCTGTTAATTATGTTGATTCCCTTTATTACTAAAGCATTATACTTAATCAAACAGATGTTCAGAAGTAATTTTACAGAAGGTAGGTGCACCCTTTTAGATATACTACATCACCTCTGCTGTCTTGATTCTAACAAAGAGAAAAAGGTACAAACCTGGGTAGCCTTTTCCAACTGCAGCTTTAGATCCGTTAGTTCCATATTTGTATCATGTAGCTGTGCCTTTAGCTTTTCGTTTTCAGCTAAAATTTGTTCATAAAGCTAGAAAAGTAAAGAACAGATTACTTTCATGACTCCCCTAAAAAGATCTTGATGACTACAATATTAAAGTGGAAAAGTTAATGTAGATGTGTGTTATATACTCTGACAATATATTTTAATTATCTAAATAGACACAAATCACTTAGAAGTAAGTAGCAAGTCTGAGGTCAGTTTGTGCTGAACAGTAAGACTCTGTTGAAAGAACAAATGAATGAAACAAACATAATGAAACAAATATGTCTGTGTATATATGTACACTTCCTATCCTCTGAATGGCCCTTTCCAGTTCATTCCACAACAAATATAAAGCCCTGGGTACTTTTCTTCTCTAAAACATGGTTATTTACATGCTACCTACTACTAGTTGTCAGAATCTAATAATAAAATAAGGCATGGCATACGCCTTTAATCCCAGTACTTGGGAGGCAGAAGCAGGTGGATCTCTGTGAATTTGAAGGCAGACTGCTCTATAAAGCAAGTTCTAGGACAGCCAGGGATACTATACAATAAAACTGTGTCAAAAAACCCAAAAAACAAACCAAAACAAAAAAAAAATCCCTGGTTTCTTTATGAGCAAGTTTTATAGAATAGTATTAAAATTACATGCACACACACACATGTATGTGTGTGTATATATATATGTGTATGTGTATACATATATAAATAAGTATAAAACTAAATACCCGATACCTTTTTGAAGTCAGTTGAGTCATCCTTTTCTAGCCTGCTACTGTAAGGTTTTCTTTCTTCTAAGTAGCTGTATGAACCAGAGCGACCCAGCAAGGCATCATATCGATCACTTGATGACGTAGAGCTGCTGTCATACCTTCAGGATGAGTTGAAAACAAAAAAATCATTAGGGCTTTCACAAAGTATGTTAGTACACACCGAGAGTACTTTGATATTCCCACACCGTAAGGAATAGTCTCTTTAAGTTGTTATCAAATTGTGTAACATATAATAAACATGAAGTTATTCTTCACGTCTGTATCTAAAAGTCAAAGCTAGTTTCATATTATGCTAAATTATTTAAGGTTTTAAATGACCCTTTCATATTTTATCATGTCATAACACTTTATTTTCATGATAATATATAGTAGTTTTTAAAATTAGTAGCATCTTAGATTTGATAAAATAAAGAATTTCCCAAGTGTCAATAATGGGTTTGTCTGAAATGGAAAGTGTGTGTTATCAGTTGGTTATTTGGCCCTGAATTCATGTTATTCTTCTGCTAAGTGCTATTGCTTTACATTTCTACTTAACAGAATTATCAATAAATAAAATTATTTTTAGTCTCACAAGGATCATGGTCAACAACTGTGGGCACGGGAAACAGATTAAGATTAGAACCAAGAATTGAGTGATTTTGAGATAGATGGAGAGAAAAAAAAAATCTCTGCTCATCTATGTTCTTTCTTTTTCCAAGACAGGGTTTCTCTGTAATAGCTCTAGATGTCCTGGAACCTATTCTATAGACCAGGCTGGCCTCAAACTCACAGAAATCTGCCTGCACCACCACCACCTGCCATCTTAATTACTTTTTAAAAAAATTACGTATTTTCAAAAATTATTAGTGTGTGTGTGATGCACGCCATAGCACCAATGTACACAACCTGAGAGTTGGTTTTCCCATTCCACTATGTGGGGCCTGCGGATTGTTAGGCTTGGTAGCAAACACTTTACTCACTGAGCCATTTTGCCACCCTAGGTCATCTACAATTTTACAGATTTTTATTGCCCACTTAATTCTATAAATCTACAAAATTCATAAGCAGCCAGCAACACATTCTTTATCAAAGGTAAGAATGAGAAAAAAAAAATCAGGAAAAAAATTAAACATACCTTGAAACAGAATCCGTCTAGAAAGTAAAAACAAAAAAATGCATATTAAATTTTATTCTTTCATTAAATTAATGATTGAAACAGAAATTCTAATGTAATAATGATGTTCACACTATTAGACGAACTTATTTCATGCTTTCATTTTAGTATAGCCATTTTTAGGGATATTGTAGACTACAGAACCACTATATTTTGCATGTACAAAACTATACAATTTCATTTTGAAACATTTTCTGTTGAGTTTCCATAAAGCTGAGCATACATTATTTTTTTTTTAAGAGAAGGAAAATAAAAAAACTTAAAAAAATAATTCATTTATTAACACTCTGCAGGAGAAAGTGACATAAAAGGTTTACTCAGTGACACCTCAAAGACACCACTTTACTTGGGCGTGGATATCATGTTTTCTGTAGAATAGTATACATACAGTTTATTTAAAAATTTAAAAACACCGGGACCTGTGCTCTCTGCGGCGTCCCAGCGCACTCTGGAGCAGGGGCAGCTGAACTCTGCACCTGGCCACACCCGCAGCTCCTGCTGCTCAGGGAATCTACTAGGAGCCCTACTGCGACCCTGAACTGAGTGAACTGAGCAAACCAACTGCAGGGGTCTCTGAGGGGCGGATTCGAACCCTGACCAGAGGTGAGG
>PVIH01014164.1:0-55100 GCA_004025045.1 Sigmodon hispidus | reverse complement strand
GTTCTTCTCTGTGTCTTCTCCTTCCTCTCCCTGGGAAACTCCACTCACTGACTAGAAACTCTCAGGGCATCCAATCCCAATAAGCCATGTGGGCACAGCTCATAGGTCCACATATGCAACAGCAAACCACGCCCCAGGTTCAAGCCAAATAAGGAGTTGTTTATCCAAAGAGAGCACTCACCCACGGGGGGGGGGTGTGTGGAGGCCAGAACTCAGCACCATCTTTAGGGTGCAGCAGCAGGCAGCTCTCTACACATGGCCTTTACTTTTTCCCCAAAGAGAGGCTTAGAAGGTTGCATAGGTTTGTTATATGAAGGGATTTTTCCAGTTACCCAGTGCTGTGAAAAATTTTCAGTATTATTAAAAGTCATAATAAAATAATATGAAGTTAGTAAATTCAAGAACATGATGGGTGAGATTTGGAGGTGCAGATATACTGACAAACGTGTGATTGGGGGAAGGACTGATTGAGTTGGGGGTGTATGTTGAGATGTAGGGAGGTTCTTGATAAACTCCCATAAGTATCTTTAATTGTAGTCAGGGTGTTTCAGATGGGCTTTCGTTCTAACAGTGTTTAAACTCCTTTTAAAGTGTTCAGACCGGTTTCTCTGTCTATTGCGGTTGTTTTCTGGTTGTCTCAAAAGAGTCTATGAGGGACTTCTAAAAAAGGACATACATGATCTTGGTAGCATATACGAGTCACCAGGCAGAAAACTATTCTGAAAAACTCCTGTAGGAGGGAAAAAAAAATCTGTGATGCACAGGAAAATGCATCTTACTACTTGGAAAAACAAGTTGGGCCACTTAGAAGGGCCTTGCTTTTATTCTTTCATGATTGTTAACATGACTCATGTGAGCATGCATGACCTTTTGGGTTAAGATGAGATTTGGAAGTTGTTCCTGCCATATGGGATCCATTTCACCACCCTTCCAATCTCCCTCTTTCTCTCCTTCATTGATGGTGTTCTAGTGGCTGGGTAGGCAGTTGGGGGGAGGGGCAAAGTGAGAAGTAGAAGAATGAGCTTGGAATTGGCAGAACAATAGGGCAGGATAGGGGATCAAAGGATCTTAAAATAGACAAGATGTTCAGAGAGCTGGAAGTATGACCTTCAACAAAAGATTTAACTCCTTTGAGATTTGGTATGTCTTTAAATTTTATTTATTTATGTTTGAGACAGGGTCTCACTATATAGCACTTGTTGGCCTGGAACTCACTCTGCAGACCAAGGGGCCTCAAACTCCATTCTCTTCTGATAGTAGCATCCGGATGACTTTCCCCTTAGAAAAAAGGAGAGTAGGGAATCTCATGAAGATAAGCTGGAGTCTTCTGCCTGACAGTTGGAAAAGCATTTTTTTTTCAGATGCTGCTTTGTTCCAGAAGATAGAGTCATTTTTGCTGAACAGAGGAACTAAGTAGTGGGGAAATTTAAACTATGCCAGAGTGAACCTGCTGTGAAGATTATTCACTGAACAAAGTACAATTCACGGTGGGTTCACTAAGGCATAAATCTAGTGTCTTTTTTTATTCCTTCTATAAGGGGCAGTAACCCTGTCTTGGATAGAATTGTACTCACTTTTGATATCTCCATCTGTCAAATAGGAGTTAAAATTTGGATCCTGATGCTAAAAGACTTTGAATTTTAAAATCTGTTTTTCAGTTTTACTTAACTGCTGCTGTTGCTGCTGATAATAGGATGGTGTTGTGGTGTTGGTGGCTAACTTTTCTGACTATTTACCATGTACCAAACACTATTTCAAGATTCTGTTTGTGGCTCTGCTTTGTTATTGGTGGTGTTTTTTGAGTCTCTTATAATATTCTTTAGCCCTAGTCTTCTATTCTGTAAAAGAAGATAATTATAATAGATCTAACTTTCAACTCCATTCATAGTTTTTGGTATTTGACCTGTATGCTATTGTGGTCCTGACAGGATAGAGGTGATATAGCCATGGTATAATTAAGGACTGTGAAAACCAACAAAGTATAGAAAGTGTGCTCCAAAGACAGATCATCAGTAGGAGGAGATGGTTAGTACCCCTGATTCTCAGGTGGCAGGAGGGTGGAGGCATACAGAATCCAGAGGAGGCCATGCTGAAGCCATTAAGATGACTCCTGATGGGCACCATAGAAGCCATTAATATGGCATTGGTTCCTATACAACCACAGAGCTGGAGAAGGTCAATGCCTCACTGTCTAATTCCTGCTGAGGACTCAGACTTAATCACACTAATGGCCGAAGAGTCAAGAGGCCACTTGATGTAGCCTGTGGATGTGAGCTTCTGTGACATGGAGAACTCAGAATGAGGAGGAGACTGGAGCCCCTCTGACTTCACTTCCAAAGTGAGGAAAATCCCTCTGACATTGTGTGAATATCATGAAGATATGACTTTAAGTAGAAATGTTATGTATTTGGATATTACATGATAAATTTCATTTACAATCTTATATAAAACCCATTCCATATGGACAAATTTATCCTCCTTTCAGCAAATGTGGCACATGATGTTTATGTTCTCACATTAAATTATATAAGAAAAAAATCCCAAGACATTCTAACAAATATATTTTTAAATACCACGATTTGTCATCTTTGGTTTGGAGAATGATATCTATAAAACAGAGATTCAAATTTACTATCATATTACACCATGGAAGTAGACAAAATACTCCCCTTTTTAAATAATGAAATAGTTTGCTCATTTTATTTAGTTTTAGTTTAGTTTTTGAGAATGTCATATGTGTGTCTATTGAAATATAATCATATCAGTTCCCCATTTCTCCATTCTAACTCTCTCAGATACCAATGACACATTCTCATTCCAATGAAATATTCTTCTCTTCTTTAAAAAAATAGCACAAAGCCTAACCAATACTGACTACATGTGAATAGGTGTGATGCCATACATTGGAATATGGCCAATCTACCAGTAGCCACATCACAAAGAAGAATGATTCCCCTTCTCCTTGAAGCTATTAACTTCAAATAGTTCCCAGGTATGAGAAGGGCCTTGTGGCTCCTTCCTCATTCATGTTGGAATTGTTGATGGTTTCATCTTGTGTAGGTAATCCCAGTTAATGTGAGTTCATTCATGCAATGAACATGGTATGCCCCAAAGACAGCATTTTACAGAATTTTTTTGCTATCTTCTGCCTCTTACATTCTTTTGTCTCTTTTCCAATGATATTCCATGAACTTGAGTGTAGACAAGTTGTCTTAGTTAGCTGTTTCTGTGAAGATACCACATGACCACAGCAACTCTTATAAAGAAAAACATTTAATTGAGGTGGTAGCTTACAGATTCAGAGATTTACTTTATTATTATTGTGGTGAAGAACATGGCAGCTGGGAGTATGGGTGTGTATAGGCAGATATGGTGCTAGAGAATTCTACATCTTGATCCAAAGGCAATAGGAAGTGAATTTTCTCACTGGGTGTGGCTTGAGCATATCCGATACCTCAGATCCCATCTTCACAGTGATACAATTCCTCCAACAAGACCACACCTACTCCAACAAGACCATATCTCTTAATATTGCCACTTCCTTTGGGGACCATTTTTTTTTCAAGCCACCACATTCTACTCCCTGGTCCCCAAAGACTTGTAGCTATATGCTAATGCAAAAATGCATCCAATCCAATTTCAAAAATCCACATGGTCTATAACAGTCTCAAAAATGTTTAAAAATCCAAAGGTCAAAGTCTCTTCTAATATTAATGGAATCTATTAACTGTAATTCCCTATAAAATCAAAACCAAAACACAGATGGCATGCTTCCAACATGCAATTTGACTCACAGGAAAAGGAGTATAGTGAAGAAATCGTGAACCAAAGTAAAACTGGAAACTAGCTCTGCAAATTCCAAACTCTGCATCTCCACACATCTGATGTCAAGAAGTTTTTCAGATCTCTAGCTCCTTACAGCTTTGTTGACCCCAATATACTTCTGTCTTTTCACTCCCTGTTAGCATCTCTCCTCAGCAGATAGGCCATAGCTCTGGTATCTCCAGCATGTTGGGGTCTCAAGGCAATCCAAACTTCAACCTCACAGCTTCATGCAATGACCTTTCTAGGCCTCCATTCAGGGACACCTTGCCACATGCCTGGTCTCAGTGGCTTTTCTTAGTTGTGGGGACAAATTCCATAACTCCTTTCTTCTGTCCATAACTGCAGAACCACGTGGCTGAAGCTTCCAAGTTCTGCTGCTTGCTGGGACTGGAACGTAGGCCCCTCATTTGATTCCATCTTTGCCAACTTTCTGTTTTCAATAGTTTCCTGCACTTCTTAAACTTGGCTGTCCTAGAACTTGCTTTGTAGACCAGACTGACCTCAAACTCAGAAATCTGCCAGCCTCTGCCTCTGGAGTGCTGAGATTTAAAGGCATGCACTATCACACATGGATCTAAGATTTTCTTTAATTCCTTTTCACAAATTGGAAATTTAGCTAGGTGGGATCTTTCCCTGAGGTCACCACTCATGTTATTTCCTTTATTAATCTCTTTATCTCCTTGAATACAGGATTTATCTCTATTTCACTTCCTGGTGCTACTTTTCTTAATCTTTTTGTTTTGTATTTTTGTTTGCTCAGATTGCTTTTTATTCATTATCAATCTTCATCAGGGTTAACACTAATAACTATATGAAGAGTCTGTATTAGGCTGTTCTGAGATTTCCTCTACCAATAGAATTATTCCAAAATTCTTCACTTTAGCCTCAGACAGATTTTTCAGACAAGGGCAAAAAGCAGTCACATTATTCACCAAAATATCACAAGAATAATCTCTAGGCCATATATTAATATTCTTCTCCTCTAAAACCTTTTGAGCCAGTCCTTACCATTTAAGTAATTCTTAGTGCATTGTTTTCTATGCTCCTACTAGTATGGCCCATTAAGCAACACTTATAGCATCCAGTTGCTTTTCTAATTCACATTCTAAGGTCCACATGCCTTCAAACAAAAGCATGGTCAGGCCTGTCACAGCAATACTGCAGTCCCTGGGACCAACTTCTGTCTTAGTTAGGATGTCTATTGAAGACATGACCACAGCAACTCATGGTGATACATTGTGGTTGGAGAAGTAGCTTAGAGTCATACATCTTAACTCAAAGACAACTGGAAGTAGTGTGTCTCACTGAGCATCACTTGAACATATATAAGACCTCAAAACCCACCTCCATTGTGACACACTTCCTCCAACAAGGCTTTACCAACTCCAATAAGGCTGCACTCTTAATTAGTCTCACTCACTTTAGGGGACATTTTCTTTCAAACCACTGCACAAGAAATTGATAACAATGTCCCATTAGGGTTGTGTACTCCAGAGTCCTTTATTCTTAGTATTTTTTATCAGTTATGAATCATGACATTGACTGCTGCCCACTGCAAAAAGAAGCTTCTCTAGCCAAGGTTGAGAATAGCCTAGATCTATGAATACAAACATGAATATTTAGTAGGCTGTTTGAAAAGATCATTTGCAAAAAAATCAAACAAACAAACAAAACAAAACAAAACAAAAAAAACTAGTAGGTTTGTTATATACACTTTGGTCTGGTCTAGCCCCAAGATCTGGACATTCTCGCCACTGCTTAGCCCCTCAAAAATTACTCAGATGCTTATATTTATTACATGCTGCTTGGCCTATGGCTCAGGCATACCAGAGCCATGCTTATCTTTCCAATTCTTCGAAGCAGTAGTCAGTATTGTGGAACTATTTATCATCTCAACTCTGGAGAATTTTATGGTCTACATTGTCACCAAATAGAGCACTGCCACCTGCCACCCGTTGTTCATAAACTTTAAGTATTTGGCAGTAGGGCCTCTTAAAGATCCACACAGTTTTGCCTCTAAGGCTGTGTGGTTAGGGTTAGGGAAGCCATGTATATCTGTTCACCACCAGCAAAAAGAGCTGACCAAAGAAAATGCTGCTATTAAGAAGTCATCTTTGACTCTATCTCTTTTTGTCTGTATGAAATGTTAAATCTATCCTATGTAGCTTGTGCTTACATTGAGGCTTTTGTGAGACTTTGGGAACTCGCCTTGTGTAGCTTAAGATACCTACCACAAAGCAGGCATTTTGTAATTTAAATGCCATACCATCTTTGTACTATGACCCATATTAGAGACACAATACAAAAGCTGCTTTTGATTCTGTTTTTGTGATCTGGAGCCCTTTTAAAGCTTTCTAAAGCTTTATATAGATTGTGCTCCATGTTGGGATGCCATTTGTAATATGAATTTCTGGCCCAGCCTAGCACTGCAGCCAGGAACTGCTGTAGCCCTCTTAGGCCCTCCAAATGACTCAGATGCCTATATTAATTACATGTTGTTCAGCCTATGGCTCAGGCTTCAGCTAGCTAGCTCCCACATCTTTTTCCATATGTACCACTGTTGCCCTCTCTTCCCTCCTCCCCGTCCCTCCCAATCCTCTCCCAGTCTTTTCCAACCCCATCCCCACATCCATTCCCCAGTGAAGGCAAGGAATCCCAAAGTGGGTCAGTTCAGTCTGACATATCCAGTTGAGATCTATCTGAGTCCCTCATCCCAGTATTAAGGTTGGGTTAGGTGTTCCTCTGTAGGGAATGGGTTCCAAGATGCCAACTCACGCACAGGAACTTAGTCTGATCCTATTTTAAAAGGCTCCACAAACTGCCCACACCATTTGACAGTCATCTATCTTTGGGGGGTTTAATTCCTTTCCCTGAAGTTTCCTCAGTGGTTGTTTCTGATTCAATGAGCTCCCAGAAGCTCCAGTCAGCCATCTCTGTGGGTCTGCCTCATGATCCTGATCCCTTTGCTCATACACTCTCCCCACCCCCCTTCAGCTGGATGGGGTAGCTTCCACATCTTAACTCAACCCATTTTCACTTATCTGTCTTGCTGTGTGGCCTGTGGCTCGCCTGAATTTCTTTACATATTGCTCTTTTGGCAGCTATATTGAGTCTCTCTTGACTATGTCTTCCTTCTCCTTTATCTATGTTCAGATTTTCTGCCTGTTTTTAAGAAGTCCTGCCATAATCCAAAATAGTCTCTTTATTAACCAGTAATATTCACAGCATACAAAAAGACATTCCTTATCATAGGTTATATACAATAATACACGGAAAGAATTACTGCTGAAGATACCATACATATTAGCTTCAGAACACAGAAATCAATCTCAGACCCACAGGGAAACTTCTTCCCTCCTGGCTGGCTTTCATATTGGCAGAAAGTACTATGTAGGCTGATATGGGAAGGAAAAGACATCAGTGATCTTTCTCAGTGATAGAACCTGAATGCTATAATACTGACCTACTAGACACTGAAGCAATAGTGGCATGTTTGTTATGAGGGTAACCAATTGCTCACTGCATCTTTTGGTCTGTTCTATAGGAGGAAATTCATGTCTACTATTGTAAATCTGGTTAAATGTTCCATCTTTTTCTTTTTAAATTACTTATTTTTATTTTATATGCATTGATGTTTTGCCTGCATGTATGTCTGTGTGAGTATGTCAGATTTTGGAATTACAGACAGTTGTGAGATGCTATGTGGGTGCTTGGAATTGAACCTAGGCCCTTTAGAAGAACAGCTAGTGTTCTTAACCACTGAACCATCTTAACCACAGCTCCAATTGTCCCATATTTTAAAACTGACAATTGATATGTTTGCCTTTTGAGTTAAACATTTAGCTGATTTATCTGAGTAGTTACCCTTCATTCTTCAGACAGTGTGCAAAAGAGAAAGGTTTAGGTTACTATTGCAAAGAGTTCTCGGCATGTTCTCCCGTGACTGGAGTCAATGTTTATCTCCCTATAACTGGTCAATCAACTGGGTCCAATTGTCATAACATGTTCTTTCTTTTAAGCATTTTATTTTAAGAGTGAGGATGCCTTTCTATACCATGTAATCATTTTGTTAAGTTAGAGTAAATTATTAGTTAGCTTTCTATTACAATAACCAAACTGTAAGACAACCAGTTCATAAGGAGAAAAGAGACAGAGATCTCACAGTCTCATTTGAGGGCACACCATTCCCCAGTTGTCATGGATACCACCATCTCGGCCTCACCTCTTAAAGCTCCCAATAGTCTCCTGGGCTGGAGATGACAATTTCAGTGTCTGAACTATGAAGGAGCATTTCAGATCGAAACTGTAGCAGCACATGAGGATCTGTGTGAGTGTCTCATCTAGGCCAATTTGTGGACTGTGTTCTTAACATTTCCATACTCTGCAGTTAAACGCTATGTCTCACTATCAGTGTTCTTCATGTTTCCATCTTTATTTAAAGATTTTCCTGGGTACAAAGAAAGCAATATTTAAGAATGAAAATAAGAACAGTATAAACTGGCCAAAACCACCAGGCAATAAGTGATCACGGACTGGGCATGAGCATGTGTCTCTAATCACCACTTGACATGCACTTGGAAGCTCCTGTGATTCACTCATAAGCAGAAAATGCTGAAAAACCTGCCTTATTTATTGACTTTTTACAAATAGAAATTGGCACTGATACCACTACTGCACTTTTGATATAAACCCTCTTTTGGAAATCAAAGGATTTATAAACTGTCAAACGGAGAATTTCATATTAGACAATCCTTAGCGTTCATTCTGGAGTACTATTTGTTTATTAAAATGGAAAATAGATGAGAATGGTGTTTAATCTTGGAGGTACAAGGCTACCTTATCATCTCCCCTGTTACCTTGAAGACTCCTGTTGTAGGTGGAGGACAGGTTGAAGTGAGGTGCCGTTGAGTTGGGAATGAGTTCCTTTCCTTAGCTGAGTTGCTTCATGCATGCTTTTCAGTTTCTCTGAGCTGCCCTCACTATTCAGAGAAGAATTCAGCTTGGTATGTTCTTATGGTCCTTCCTTCCCCTCCCCCTCCCCTCGCTGTAAAACATATAATACAAAAGCAGAAGGAATACTGTTAGGAAGAAAGAGGGGAAATAATGAGAGGAGGAAGGATAGAACAATAGAGGGAATTGAGGTCTGGGTGTGAGGAGAGTATATATGAATATATATATATATATATATAAAGTTGTTATAATTAAGCCAGTTATTTCATACATTTATTTTCTAAAACATGAAAGAAAACCCCAGATTTTTTAGAGAAGTCCAGAATACAACATGATGCTCAAGTACTACCCAAGTCCAGGTAGCTGAGCAGGAATAGCAGAGGGAAATGTATGCATCTATAGGCCTTCAAGATTCTCCCTCCCACAGTCCATATACAGAATCATGTGTACCTATTTTCTCGAGAACCACTGGACCTGAATCACCTGGCATGGGCAGAGGCGGTCCCACATTGTCTATGAGTAATACAGATGAGACAGGCTTGATACTTCAAGGCCCAGGCAGGGAGAGTCTCACACCACAGTCTCCAAGAGGTAGACTTGTTACCTAGCTTCTCTGGGGTTGTGGATTGTAGTTTCATTATCTTTTGCAAACTATCCTGAGTAAGATAACTCAGACCCAGAAAGACAAACATGGTATGTACTCCCTCATAAGTGGATATTAGTAAAACAAAGGAGAAAGGGTCTTTTACTTACCCCCAAAGCATCAAGACAGCAAGTTCCCAGGACCTGACTGTCTCCACAACCCTAGAATTGGCATTATAAGTGTGCACCATGAGTTTTTTTTTTTATGTGAATTTTGAGGCTTCAACTCAGGACTCCATGCTTGCATGGCAAACACTGTACAAATTGAACTCTGATTCCAGCATCCTAAACAGCATTTTCTGAAGTAAAAGGCAGAGATTATGCCTGTTATCCTTCAGGCTGAGGGCAGGGAACAGAAGTTGTCCTCTGAACTTCACCCTGCTGACGCTTTTCAGGGATTTAAGTAAACTGAGTACCTTTCATATTTGTTGGTCAACTGGTTATTCTATTGAGTGTTATACTCAAATCTTTCACTCAGTTTTTGGTTGGGTTCTGTATCTCTTTCTTACCAATTGGTAGACGTCCTTTGTACATTCTAAATAGACACCCTGTGTTAAATATTTTCAAGCAAACATCTTTCCCATTATGTAGCCTGAATTATCATTCAGTCATGTTAATCCAGAACGATATAATAAGTAATCATTGACAGTTATTTATTTACTATGTGTTGCACAAATTCTGGTTGTAATGAAAGAAACTTAGAGCCAGATATCAGAGAGAGGCTACAATATCAGAGAGAAAACACCACAGCTATCTTCCAGCTTCCTCGGCTTCACAGCTGGTCACTTCTAATTGCTTGGTATTTTCCTAAACCTGCCTTAAATACCTTCTTATTCCAGCTGTATCCCATCCAGGTTAAGATTAAAGGTGTGAACTATTTGGTAGTCAGCCTTGAACTCACAAAACAGGAAAGATCTCTGGAGTTATGAGATTAAGGGCATAGGTCACCACTCCCACTTTTCCCTGTGCTGAGATTAAAGGTGTGAGCCTTTGAAGCCCAGCTGTTTGTCCTTGTACTCAGATATCCAGAACTCCTGGATCTATGTGAGTTTCCACTGCTCTGTTATCCCTGGATCTTCAGGAGCTACCTCTGCCTAGTTTGACTGTGGGTTGATCTCTTGATGTTCCAGGTTTTATTAAATATGTAACATATCACCACAACTATGTTTTCATAAACATGGCTCATCTAATTCCTACACTAACAAAATTTGAAATGGGTGAAAACAAAGCTAAGTGGAGATGTTTGCATCTTAGGAATAGCAGAAGCAACTTTATACAGCCCTTGCTGTTGCAGAGCCTGTGTTCTATGTCCCTGTGTCCCTGAAGATATCACAGACATAACATAGACAAGATGCTGTTCTTGCACATCTGCTTGACCTCCCATGATTTTAAATAAAATTGGTTGGTAACTTACAAGTATTAATTTATGAATTCATCTTCACTTCCTTTCTCTGCTTGCTTTGGGTTAAATTTGCCTTTGTTTTCCTAGTTGAAGTAGAGGCTCAGGTTACTAACTCAACATTGTGTTTTTAATTCAAGTATCTAATGTTTTAGATTACCCTCTAAGCATGGTTTTAGAGGCACCATGCAAAGTTTGATGTGCTGTGTTTTCTTTTCACTCAGTTGAAATATTTTCTAATTTTCTTTGTGATTTCTTCTTTGATCTACGAGTTGTTTAGAAGGCTATTGTTTAATTTCCAAATACTTGGGGATTTTCCCCAGATATCACTCTGTTGTCAGTTTTTAGTTTAATTTAGTTGTGGTCACGGAACAAAATATTTATTATTTCAAACATTCACATTTGTTTAATTCATTTTATGGCTCAGAATATGGCCTATCTTCCTGACTGAGTATTGAAAAGAATAAGAACCTGCTGTTATTTGGTAGAAAATTCTATACATGTTACTAGACTGGCTTGGCTTTGGCTGTCTTTAATATCTTCCTGGGTATTTGTTCTCTCAACTATTGAAACAGGAATATGGGTGTCAGTCTATATGGCCTCTGATTTGCAATAGTTTGACTTAATTGTTTGATGATGTGAGAGTGACATGCAGTCAATGTAAGCTATACTGTGGTCTTCTCCTAACTAATGATATGCAGAACTACAGTGTTATATTTTGCTGTGTGTGTGTGTGGAGTGATGGTGCTGGCAGTAAGCATAACTTCCAGCAACCAGGCATTCGTGAAGGCAAACAATGACATGATGAAACATACCGTTTAACTACAATTCTCAGTTGGTTGTATACTGACTGTATTTTCAGCTTACATTGTTTTGCAGTGTGTATATTTGGGTGTGACTCCATTGTAAGTTGAGGAGCAGCTGAAATATCCATTTGAAAACTTGCCTATTGTTCTTTAATTATTATCAATTTTTACTGTACACATTTTGAAAATGCACACAAGACATTTAGGTTTCTTCTATTTCAGTGAGGTGATCATTATGTTGGCTTCTCTTGTATCCTGATAATAGTCTCTGTTTTGAAGTCTTCTTTGTCTTAGCTTTTCAAGATTAGTATTTGCATGATACACTCATACTTGTGACTTTTTAAATACCCCACTATGTGTTTCTATTTAAATTGTCTTTTTGATAAAAAAATTAGATGAGTTTTCCTTTTTTTCCTAATCTTACAATCTCAGCCTTTTGAGATATTTAGGCCATTCACACTTAATATAATCCTTTCATGCTGCTGTCCAGGTTCCTAACAGCTCCTTGGGGGAGGGGATGAGAAGGTGTGATATTACTGGCTCAGACACTGGGAACCATGTGAAAAGCAAATGCAGACTTGTTTATTCAACATTCGGGAGAGCCTTATATACCTTCCTCCCAGCACCCAGGCTGAATCTCAATCCAATGATGTGTGGTTGCCCCTCACTGGCTGAGCATGATCAGGATGTCTTAGAGCACCTGTTGCTAGACTCTTAGGCCAGCTCTAGGTTGGCTCATGAGGAAGTATATTATGTGCATATCTTGGCAATTGGTTTGAGCCAATTTCTTCCACCCTATGATCCTGTCCTACTGAAGCCCTTAATATATTTATATTTTAACACTATCATTTTATTATGTTTCCCTTTTATTCCTGATTTTTTTCAATTTTTAATTTATTTTATCTCCAATAATTGTTCATTACTTAGATCTAACATTGACATATTTTAGTTATTTGCTAGGGTTTACAAACAAAACATTTTTAATGTATTACACTCTACTTTCAAATATACACCTTCACACTCAGTACCTTCAGGAATACTCTTCAGTTTCCTTCCTTTGTCCATTTTTGCTGTCTTATAGTTTATGTGCACACTGTAAACCCCACAGTCCGTTGTCACTATTATTTCTTTAATGCATGCTCAGAACCTTGTTTCTCTCTCATTTTCCCTCTCACACCATTTTCAGTCTCCGAGTCTTCATTTGTCCCATGAAATCTTCATGCTGTCAATAAACTATGTATCTGTACTAGACTATGTATCTGTTTAAGAACTACTCTTGCTAAATGATCATAGTGACAATTAATATTCTAAACTGGATTCCAGAAATTCAATGTTAGCTCTCCTTGGGCACAATGTTACCCATAATGAGAAAACATACTTCAGATAGTGAATTATTATTCATGGAGATTAAAAATAAGAATGCTTTTTATTTATCTTTTTTTTTTTTTTACCATTTCTAGTACTTTCTTTCTTGTGTAGATCCATATTTCTGCTTGGATCATATTCATTTTGCCCGAAGAGCTCCTTCAACATTTTTTTGTAGGGCATCTTTGTTGGCAGTGAATTAAGCTTTTGATTGCTGCCATATTTGGGTTTTGCCATCATTTTTGAAAGACATTTTCTTTATGTGTAGTATTCTAGGTTAACAGGTTTTTTTTCTTTACATACTTTGAAGTTGTCACTCCCTTTAGCTTTCACAGTTTCTGCTAAGGAATTGGCTGCTCTCCCATCTGAGACGTCCCCTCTGTATTTAGTGTGCCTGTTCATCCAGTATGTTTAAAAATGTTTTTCTATCTTTGGTTTTCATCAGTTTCACTGTTCTTGGCCTAGGCAGATAGCTGCTTATTACTCTCATACTCATTCAGCTTAGAATTCTGTGACTTTAATCCCTATTTTGTTGTCTTTAATAACTTCTGAAAATTCCTAGCTGTACTAGGTTATCTATTCAAATATTTAATTTATCCTTATTTCTATAGAGACCCTAGTTACATGAATATTAGGCTCTTTTATATTGTCTTACAACTTAAAAATCTCATGTGTTCACTTTCTTAGCTATTTGTATTTGTTTATTTAGGGTAAGTGGGTGGGTCCTTGGACATTCCCACATTAGGATCAAAGGACAACTTCCGTGTTTGTTCTTATCATGTACTCTCTAAGCATCTAACTCAAATTGTTGCCTACCCACTGAGCCGTCTAACTGGCTTCATGCTATAGCTTTTGATTGTTAGGTAGCTTTCTTTGCTTTTGTTTTTCTTTGTTTGGCCCACATGTTATGGTGAACTATTCTTTAGTGTATTATTTATAATTGTCATGAGTAATGACCTTCTTATTGTAGCATTCAGGTCAACTTTGGTATCATCAATTGGCTTATTTATCAACAATAAGATTTTAGATTTTGTGTATCTCCTATTTTTTTTTTTTTTTTTTTGAATACCTGGCATCCTGTTGGAAAGGAATGGAATCCGAGATAAGCAGTGTTTCTTTCTACCTAGACACAGAGACTCTTTTGCCAGCCAGCGAGGACCTAGTGAGAGTCAGGCAAGGGTGGGCTTCTGTTCCTCTGAGACTCCATAAGCTTCTGGGACCTCCACCAGTACCCGCTATGATGGCATGCTTTGTGTTCTTGATCTCTGTTGCGGTAAAGCAGGGACTCAAAGCAATGTAGAGAAGGAAAGAGTTTAATGTGGCTTACCTTCTGGGTCACATTATAGTGTGGAGGGAACTTAGAGCCCACAGGTCACACAAGAACCTGAAGCAGAAACAGGAAGAACACTGCTGTTTGGATTGTTTGTGGCCTCATGTGAGCATAAGGCCCACACCGTGCCTAGGGATGGTACCACCTAAAGTGGTCCACACCCTCCTACACCAGTTAGTAATTAAGACATTCCCCCATGGATATGCCTACAGATCAACCTGATCCAGGCAATTCCTCAATCAAGGCTTTCTTCTCACAGGACTCAAGGCCAAGCCATGCTAACACCTAACTATAACTCAGACACTGAGTAGAACCTCAGTCTTACAGGTTTGTCCCCCATGTTCTTTCTCTACCCTTTGCTTGTAGGAGTCCTGTGAAGGCCAGTGTCAGTGATATCTCCCCCATGCTTTGATTTCTCCCCAGCAGCAACAAAAAAACCCCTTTGGCTCGTGTTAGGCATGCTAATTTCAAATGAGGCTGAGGGGTGAGGAGAGGGAAAGAGAGCTTTTCACGTTGGCCCATCCTCCATCCTGGGCAGTGTCTGTCTACCGGTAGCATGCATGCTCACCATTGATTGCATTGGGAAGGCAGATCTATGCCCTCTGATAATGGAACCACCTGCCCATGTCCCTGCTGGAAATCTGTCCACCTGTGGACCTAGAAGCAGCCTTGAATTGTGGCCCTAGACCAGCACTGTCTGTTTATAGACCGAGTGACAGCTCAACCTTTACACCCATAGGTGCAAAAGTAGCTTAGCTTATGTTCACAGCCCAAAGGAGCTCCATTTATCCTGTACTGTCAGGACGTTTTACAAACACTGGGAAAACTCTTAGAAAATCTCCTCACTCTCTAATATAACTAAAAGCAGCACAAGTTGCCCGTGGGACCCAAAGACAGTCCCATCTTTACACAGATTCCATAGCAACCCATGCATTAATGAAGTAACAATCTCATCTACTCCAGGGCCTTCTGACCATAGACTCTTGCAGTGCATGCATCCATAGACCATGGTAGCAGATCCACTTTTAATCCTTGGCTTAAGTATGTCAATATACTCTTGACTTTCTTACCTATAGGCTCAAGCCATATACACTTGCAGTTGATACACCCATAGGCCATAGTAGCAGATGTGGCTTAGGTGTATCAACATATTCCTAACTATCTTATCTATAGAATATCGTCTGATCTGTTCATAATCTACCAGCCATGTATGATGAAGATCTTCACTAGATAAAACTAACCAGTAAGAACTGGAAGTGACTGATTTCCAAATGCACAGAGAACTAGTTCAAGACTCTAAGACATTCACTAAAAGGGCCAGATAAAGTTCCAGTAACTGTGCCTAAAGAAACTGAGATCCACAACCTGCTCAGCAGATAACTTACGATAATAACCTTAAGAAATAGAAACAAGATCGATAGGAGTGTAAGTAGAGAGAACTTAAATCAGAAGTAAACAAAGAATCAAAATGTATGGAAAAATAAAAAAACTAAACAAAACATAAAAATTATTTAAAAAAATGGAAATGCTTGAACGGAGGAATACAATGATAGGACTGAAAAATTTACTAGCCAGCACAAGTAAGAGAAAGAAAGAACTTAAATATGAGCCATTCAAAACTGTCTAACTGCAGAAAACAAAAGAGAACCCAGAATAATTATCATTTGCATGAGTTTGCAAAGTTTTCCCAATAACTATCTGTATTAATTTCTACTGCTTATGAGCATAAGTTATATACTTCCATTAATTTTGGTTACTGGAGTCAAAGTTTTGCAGTCTTTGTGTGCCTTTACTCCTTGGCTAATTTTATTTCTAGGTATATTTCATTCTTTTCTTTCCCTTTTTTTTTTGGTTTAACAAGACTGGCTATTTTGGAACTCAGTCTGTAGACTAGTCGGACCTCTAACTCATAGAGACCACCTGCCTCTGACTCCCAAGTGCTCCGACTAAAGGTGAACACCATCACACCTGGCTTCTAATTCTTACACTATACAAAAACCAATTCAAATGTGTTAGATCTACATGTAACTGATGCAGTGGAACTCTTAAAAGAAAACATGGGGGAAATCTCAAAGATAATGCAGTTAGGCAATAAAAACAAAAGTAAAAAGAATAGAATTATATCAGTCTGAAAACTGTTCTCAGTTTGACTTATTTCAGGACCCCATAGATGGGCATAGGGTATCTTTCTTTTCAATATGCCCACATTGAATAAATCTCTAATTCCTGATTTTTATTATTTTAAAAAAATAAAGCAAGTATTTGCAAACCAAAGATCTGGTAAAGGATACATATTCAAGAAAATCTAACTCAATAGGAGAGGGAGGAGAGGGAAGGAGGAAAGGAGAAAGAAATAACTTAGAAAATTAAAAATCCACTTAAACATGGAAGGGAATTCAGCAGCTATTTTACCAAATAAAACATGCAAATAGACAATAAAAATGAAAATTTCCATCATTAGTCATCAGAAGCATATGGAGCAAAACTAGAGTGAGGTGTTACTTCATATTTGTTAGAATGGCTAGTATCAAAGCAGAAAATGTGTAGGTAGAGATACCTGGAGTGGGAAAAAGCACGTTGGTGAAGCACATTGTGGAAAACAATATGAATGTTTTCTAAAACTTGAGTTGTTATTTGATGTAGCTATCTCACTTCTGAACATATATTCCAAGAAATTGGAGTCCAGATCATAAAGAGAAATGCTCGCTCCCATGTTTATAGCCTAATGACCCTCTGTTGCCCAAAAGTAGAAACAATCCACAGATGCACAGATAAACAAAACATTGTACATGATATAAGGAGGCATTGTGCAACCTTGTAAAAAGAGGAAACTCTGCTATTTGTAATAATATGGCTGGACTTGGAGGACACTGCACTAAGTGAATTAAGCCAGGGAGTAGTACAGATGCTTCCTCTTTGAGGAATTTAGCATTATAGGACTTGTAGAATCCAAGGGATTATACTAACCAGGCCTACACCAAGAGGAAAACAGAAGATGTAAAGAAAAAGGTGTAAAGTTTTAGATATGTAGAATGTATAAGCTTTAGAGTCCCATTATACAACAACCTTAGTAAGTAGCACTGTAGAATATATGTAAATAGCATCTTGCTAAGGGGGGAGACCTTTATGCTGAGTACTATTAATATAAGAGAAAATAACGAATTTTAACAAGGGTGCGAAGGAAGGGTTTTTGGAGGGGAAGAATATATCATGGCCTGACTTGTCAGATACTTAGATATTTATAGCATTCTGTACACCAATCTGCCTTAATAAAGTGGTTCAGAAAATAAAGAAGTAAAAATCACCCACTCAAACATTTACAAATATTTTATTGAATTTCTTCTAGTAATTCTTTAACTATGCATATGTTGGTTTGTGTACATTAGTATACATGCCTACATGTATGACTTATACAATTTATTTAAAGTGAGCTTGTTTTTAGAAAGTATTCTTTTCTGTGGGTTCAGCAGTGTGGGGGTTTAAAATTATAATGTTCTATTCATGTTGGTGAAGATTCTGAAACTGGCAGTATAGTTTTAGTTTGCTGTTAGAGCTAGGTTCTTTCTTGTGTCTATCTACTTCCCATACATGGCCAAGGTTGATGTGTATCTGTGTGTCAAGGGGAATGTATTCCATCTCAGCAAAGGTTAGTTGTTGCGTTTTTTGGTTCAGAGGTCCTTTCTCCTGTAAACTCTATCCCTTTGAATTCATTACAAAAAGAATGAGTTTTCTTGCCAATCTATTTTGAGTCATAGAACAAAAAGAAATATGGGGAGTATATGATGTTTCTAATATGTGTTTCATTTTCTTTTCTTTCTTGGTTTTCCAGGAAGTATTTTGGAGAGAAAATTGGGCTGTATTTTGCTTGGCTGGGGTTGTACACATCGTTTCTCATCCCGTCTTCTGTCATTGGGGTGATAGTGTTTCTTTATGGATGTGCAACAATTGAGGAAGATATTCCCAGGTAAGTCGCTTTTAGAGACAAGGCTCCATCCCCATATGGTCATAGTTTGGACCTTTGCCCAAGTTCCAGTTGTGAGTACATTTCACACATCTCGTTCCAAAGTCCACCCTCTCTGTCCCACATTTCTTTGCACACATCTAACATCTCCAGAGTAAGATCTGGGAGCTACATGTTGGGGGAATGGTTGCAGAGCCATGCTGGTTATCATGGTCCTTTTCCATTCCTCATCGATCTATTCCCCAAGGTCACCACGTGATATGATCAGCAAATAATACCTGATGGAAGGAATCATGCCATATAAATGGGTTTGCCCTAACTTCATGACATTTGCTTTCTAGCTTCCCATAAAACTCAGGTAAGAGTATATGCAATATCAATGGATAAAAGTCACACATCCATGTAATCATGTACTGTAGCAACAGAATTCTGTAAGAAATGGCTACAAGGGAGGGCCATGCTATGGCTCTGAAAATCAGAACTGCATGGCATGACAGCCCACATGGTAGGGCTCATCCAGAGCAGAGCCAAGACTGAACAAAGGGAAACCCGTATGGGAAAGAGAAGGTTTATAAGGAGCAAAAGTACTGGTGACATTTTACATGTAACTGTGTGATTGCATCTGATCTCAGTATTACTTAGGAGGCTGAGGCAGGAGGATTGCTAGGGTCTTGAGGTCAGGTTTAGAGCTATATAGGGAATTTGAGGTCATCTGAAGGTACAAAGTGAGAACCTACCAGAAACAGCAACAACAAAAAATTTGAGAGAAACAACTTACTGCCACCAGCAACCATGAGAAAGTTTTTAAAAATAAATCTTAAAGCAACAACAGTAACCTACGTGACCAGACAGTTCATGTTCTGAGCCAGTGTTATGTGTTGGAGACAAACTTGGCTAAGTTTGTCTTAGTTGGGGCTGGGATTCATCATGGCAATGATACTCAGTGAGAGACTATGAATGTATTGTTATCATTGCTATTTGTCATGGCACCTGACAATGTGTTGTGTCTTGTCACCTACAAAGAACAACCCAGTGGTTGCCCTCGAATGAAGAAGAGTTGGATAGAGCATTACTTATTTTTCTCATTGTTGTGGCATAATATCTGGAACAGGTAACTTAAGGAAGTTTTGTTGTGACTCATGGTTTGAGGGGGGAAAGTCCATCATGGTGGCAGGAACACAAGATAGTTGATCACATTATGTCCATAGTCTGGAAGTAGAGAACATGGATGCTGATGCTCACACTATCTTCTCGTGTTCTTTTTCTTCAGTCCAGGGCCCAAACTCTTCAGATGTTCACTCTTCAGTTAAATCACTCTGAAAAGGTCCTCACAGACATATCCACAGATGTGTCTTCTACACGATCCTAAATCTAGCCAGGTTGACATAAAAACTAACCATCACAATAATATTGGATAAAATGAAATGAAATATTAGTGTTCTTTATAGGCAGGAAGGACAAATATTTGCTGTGCTATATATTTGCATGTAGTTGTGTATTTGTATTTTCATCCTGTGGTCACATATAATTTTAAATTGTAAATGAAGGTGAAAAAGCTTGAAGTCAATGGACATCTGATTGAAATTCTGGTGGTTGATTTTCAGAGTCAAGAGAAAGTGTTTGAAAGAGGCAAATAATAGAAAATGTTTTCTATAGTTTTTGAACAAGGGCTTCTCTTGCTTTGTTACTTGTTTTTAGTGATGGCCATCAGACCTAGGCAACACACAACATGGAAACACCTGCCACTAGGCTACATCCCCCATCCCAAAGACATGCTCTTAAAATATAACTGTGCATCCATTAGAAGTTAAGTTTCTAAGGACCTGATGAAACCACACAACAACTCCTGGTCAACAGAGAGATTTTCTGTAAATCCTAATAGTGAATTTAGACAAAAATCATACTCCTTAGGCTTTTTTTCACTGATGCTTGAGTATGATTATACACTCTCACTGTTGTATTATGGAGTCCCATTAATTGTATAAATTAATGCATTTTATCGTGACAATTTTCCATGTGCATATGTCAAGCTTTGACCCTCCATTGACCTTACCCCCATCCCACCTCCATGTGGACCCTCCCTTACCAACTATCTTGTTGTCATGACACCTCTCTTTGTGTTTGTCTTCAGTTACATGTAATTTGTGCCATACTTGCTTGTAGATGGCTGGCTTTATTCTGAGGGACTGACATTTGTGTTTGCATTGATGGTTTTGTGTTGCACTTGTTAATGTTTTTAACTTGATTTGTAGTCAGTGTAATGTGTCCTGGGGAAGTTCTTGTCTGATCCTGTGTATCTGTGTTTCTAAATATATCTTGGGATTTTTTTGTCCACTGCTTTCCCTAGATTTGGGAAATTTGATAGGTTTTCATTAAATTGTTTGTCTGTGTGTTTAATTTTTAATCTCAGCTTTTTATTCTGCACTAGGGCTTCTTAGATTTGGTTTCTTGATCAAACACACACACACACACAAACACACAAGTACACACGAGATTGGGGAGAAGTGGTGTGGTGGTGTGGATGGACTATATGATAGTTTTAGTTCTGGTTTTTTTTTTATCAGTGTGTTATGAATACTTGTTTTACTTGTGTTTACACGTGCATGCAGAACATGTGTATGTATGTGTGGGTTTGTACCTGAAGAGTCCAGAAGCAGTACATCTCCTGGTTTTGCTGAGTTTTGACCAGTTTAACCTGAGTCCTGGAGACTTCTGGAAGAGCAGCAAGAGCTCAGACCATTAAGCCATCTTTAGCCCCTAAGTCGATATCTCTGTTTTCCATCTCTTCCTTTAGTTGTTGCTTTTTAAAAAAATTCACTGTTAAATTTTTGGTTTTGTAAAATAGGCCACAGTCTTGGCAGCCTTAAACTCTCCATGTAGCAGAGGATGACTTTGAACTCCATGGCTTTGAAACTGCGCTTGAACTGGAGGAAATATAAGCACTGGGGGATATGGACAAAAATACATTAAGTTCCATAATCCTTTGTGAAATAATCAGTAGCATAATATCGCCATTTCTGCTGCCATTCTGATTGTCCAGATTGTCTTTGCTCTCTTTTATTTATTTTGGCTCAGGACTTGTTGACTTCAGTTTTTCAAAGAATTGGCTCTTTGTTTTTTTTTTGAGCATTTTGTGTTTCTCTTTCAGTCTGCATTCCACTCACCTCTGCTTCTGCTCCCCTCTTCATCATTTCTGGAGTTTATTTGTTTCTATTTTTAAGGTCTTCAGGCCCATCATTATATTATTTACTTAATGCTTATCTGTCTTTATGCCATAGGCACACATACACCTCCTTCTAAAGTTTTCTTTTGCTGTCTGTCAGATTCTTGGTTTTCTGGGCTGTTTCTTCATTTTCATTTGCTGATAGGGATGTTTCAAGTTTACTCTGATAATCATTGAATAACTTAATTATCACTCAAAAGATATTTTCAATCCCTGTGTGTTGCTACAACTTCTGAAGTTCCTCTTGCTGTTGATTATAGTTTTAATCTACTATCATCTGCTAAGAAAACACACTATTTGGAGGATTGTTTTAGACATTGCTAATTTTGGTATAAAGCTGGAATTCACTATGTTCCGTTTCTCAAACAGTTTTGTTCTTAAAGTTATACAGTCCTAGGAACTTGCAAAGGGGAGCTTAGTGGCTCCTTACCCCGTGTTCCCAGAGCTCATGCTTATAACAACTCCACTGCAGCTTCTAAGCCAGCAAAGTCGCACCAATCACAGGACACTGAAATCACTGTTATTCCTCAGTACTTGATATAAGATACTTGAGCAGTGATACTTCTTTATGTTCATAGTATAACTTAGAGAATGGCACTCTGGAGAGATCAGTTCCTTTTGCTAAGTTCTTCCATAGTGGGGAAGACAGAAACATTCAAAAAATAGCTGATTAATTTAAACCATATTGGAAAAGGAAGTCGGTTACTTCAGCTCTGAGGCTGCAAGGTCAGATGTGTTGTTGGATTTCCTGGAAAGTGGCCTCCCTGGCCTCCCAGCTTTTGTGCTAACAGGTCTTGTGTTCCTTCATCCACCCTTAAGAGCCTCATTTCTTTAGGGCCTTGCCTCAGCTGATTGGCAGGCCATTTATCAACCTTCCTAGCTTTTCTAGAAAGAAACAATAGATTGGAAAAAACAACCACTCGATTTATAGCCACAATTACTTCTCACTAGAAATCTGGATATTTTTATGAAGCTGGTGCGTAAATCAGAAATGATTTCCATCTTGAGTGGGTGTCCTCATCTTCCGCCTTGTCCACAAACAGCCTGTTGCAAGTCATACCCTCCCTTTAATGCTGTTTCAGCAGTAGATTTCTCTAAAATTCTCCTAAATCGCTTGTATCAACCCCCCAACACATACATATCAAGCATTCTGACTTCAAATTCAAACAGTTTGAGTAGAATCTATGCTATATTACAATTACAAATAATTGACAGATACCTGCATTTGAGTTTTTAAAAGTAATAATTGTCACAGTGCGTGTATTTAAAGTGCTTTGAGGTACTGGTTGATAATCTTTCATTTCTGACTTTCTGGCATCAATGAGATATAGGTAAAATCAGATTGAATGAGATTGTATTTCCCTCACATATTAGTATATAAAATAGTACAAGTAAAAGTCTCAGATACACATCCATGAAGGGCAGAGCCCTTTGCTTGGATTGACACAAATTATTTTCTGGGTAAATCTATTTTTTCCCTGAAAGATACAACACTTTCTATGTAGTGATAGCTTGTGGGACTCAGCAGGTTGGAATTAACTTTATTTTCTAGTTTTATAAGATTATAAGGAAGTGGGACCAGCACTAGGTATATTGCTAAGATATCACCGCTTCATAACTTGGCTGTGAGTAGTCATGTTTATTGACATTTGTCACCAGAGAGCTCAGCAGGGAGTGAATGTAGGAAGGCCATTTCTCCTCAGAGACCTCGCTGCTTTTCCATACTCTGACACAGGAGGCCTTTCCCTGCTGGGGACTTAACCCATTAAACACAGAATCACTGGCTGCTCTTCCAGAGAACCAGAGTTCAATTCCCAGCACCCATATGACCGCTCACAACTGTCTGTAAGCCCAGTTCCAGGGGATCTGGCACCTTCATGCAGATAGACGTGCAGACAAAACACCAATGCACATAAAATCAATTTTTTTTTTTTAATGACAGAAGCTAGGACTTTACAGGAAGTGACAGTCCCCAGTAAACTCTCCAACTGCCTTGTGAAGGGGAAGTTGACATTGACATTGTTGGCTTCCTGGGTTCCTTGAAAGCTCTTGCTTTACTCATAGGCCAAGGGAACCCTCAGGAGACAGAGGTTTCTGTCCCTAATAAGCTGTGCCCCCTCCACGTCGAACCTGTGGGGGGCCTCTTTAGTATGATGGCTCCATCTGAGGAGTGAAAAAGGCCAGTGCCATAATCACAAAGTCCCAAACCCTTCCCTTTCCCCCCCCAAACACGTGCCTAACTGTTCACCTATGTCTGTGAAGGGAATATTATATACAAGAACAATGAGTTTGTGTTTCCTACCAATATTTGGTATAGCAAAATATTAGAGAGTCATCTGGGGCTGGTGATTCTTTAATTCTTATCTATAAGTATAAATACGAGCCTTAACTTATTGGACCCAGCATCACCTAATGAATTATAAATATATTCATCAGTTTATTAAATAAAAATATATTTATTAATAAAAATATATTTGTATTAGAATCACATAGTTCATGCTTCCTTCTCCGAGTGTAAGAGAATCTAGTCCTTAGAAGGACTTACCTTCCTTTTTATTCTTCCCAAGTCTGTTTCACGATTATAGATTATTAGTTTCCACTAACAAATGGCTTCCAGGAGCTGACGGTGGAAAAGTATGTCTTACACAGTTCTGAGCATCCCTACTCAGTGCTTCTTCCAGAGCAGTAGTTCCCAACTCGAGACTCTCAACAGTGTGGGAGTGCCTATCAGATATTTACACTATGATTTATAACAGTAGTAAAATAACAGTTGTGAAGTAGAAAGGAAGTCATCTTGTGGTTGGGGGTCATAGATCATGAGGAACTGTATTAAAGGGTCATAGTTTAGGAAGGTTGAGGAATGCTGCTTCAGTGGCTAAAGCCTGTGCTGGTCCTGTCGTATGTTCATGTTTGTTCCTGCTTGGGACCAGGCCACACATTTGTGAGTCTGCCCAGTAGAGCATAAGAAGACATCCTGTGCTTGAAGAACAAATGAAATCCAACCTCAGTGTGATGCTTTATTCCTGGTTGTGTGTGCCTCTTACCAGCCATACAGCTGTAGCACATCCCGAAGAGGCTTCCCCCAGCATCATTCAGTACACATACTTTGGAGATGATCATTAGTCTTCTGGAATGTGTATGGCCATAGAGAGATGTTGCCCAGAATGGCTCATTCATTCTTTGTTACTGCTTCATAAGCATAAACACAACCCTAACCCATCATTCCCTGACACTGCAGCAAAGAGATGTGTGACCACCAGAATGCCTTTACCATGTGTCCCCTGTGTGACAAGTCATGTGACTACTGGAACCTCAGCTCAGCCTGTGGGACTGCACGAGCCAGTCATCTGTTTGACAATCCAGCCACCGTCTTCTTTTCCATCTTCATGGCTCTGTGGGGTAAGTAGTCATCAAGATGTCTGCTCAATAGGGACTATCTTTAACAGGTACAGTGGCCAGGACTTGAAGGCCATAGCCTTTAATTTATCTACTTCAGTATATTTTCTTCAGACTCGAAGAAGTATTTTAAGTACAATACCTTTTTCTTCTTTGATGATATGTGTGAAAAGAAATAGAAATATCCTTTATGGCTCTCTATATTTTCTCTTAGGGGCTTGATGTTGACTCCACATTGACCTCATGTATGATTTACAATGAACCTGATCTTGTGCATGTTCTAAAACCTGCTGCCATCCCATAAAGCCCTGCACATTTCCTTAGCCATACAAAACCTTAGAGACTGCAGTACAGTGTCAGAATTCTGGTGTGCTGATACGGTTAGGGGCAGTTGCCGTTAAGACAGGCTAACAATGTTCAGGTTCCATGCTATTTTCTGAATCCCATACATGTGGACTATGGAGATTTTATTTAATGCAAAAGTGGTGCTTCCAATATTCTGACTGAAGATATTTGTGAATAGAAAGAACAAATAATTCTCTCATTTCCCCCTTCCTACATTCTCCCTGGAGCATTAGCATAGCAAACACGCTCTGCACCATACTCTTTTGAACACACACTCACACACAGGAGGAGGGAGGGGGAGGGAGGGAAGGAGGGAGGGAGGGAGGGAGAGAGAGAGAGAGAGAGAGAGAGAGAGAGAGAGAGAGAGAGAGAGAGAGTTTTACAAACTGGGGCACCTTCCCCATAGTACCGGGTCAGTTCTGAATGACACAGCCCTGTGCATTTAAATAAGAGCCCAAGTCAGCATGCCTCAGTCCATGATGTAGCCTCCTGAGTGGTACTCACTGCTGAAAGTGAAGGACCTCCCCCATTTACTGAATCAGAGTTCAGTAGGAGGAGGAGGAACCTGTTCTCAGTAGTATCCAGGGAAGCAGATCACAGATTTCTTCCATTCCTGTGGAAATCTCTTCTTGGGCTAGACATAGCTTGTCTGAAAAGACTTTGTATTGCTAGGTCTCCAGCAAACGCCTCCAGAGGGCACTCTAGGTTTTAGTCTCAGGGGACTCCCAGAAGCACCTGGGCATCCCTTCAAGATAGTAAGGTATGGAACCTGTGCCTTGTCAGTCAGCACAACAAAGTCAAGGTCAGCTTGCTGCCTGGGAAGCCACAGACACCAGGGTCTCCCACCAAGCACAGCATGTGTAACCCTGAGCTTCCTCCAATCGGTCTGGAACCCAGGCTGCAAATTCAGTTTTGGATTTAGTACAAACCAAGTTTCTGTTCAATTGATACTACCACCGTGGAACAGCCATCCCTTTTAAGCCTGGGCCCCTGGTCTCCCATGAACTTTCCTGAGACACGCCACACCCTGAAGCAAGGTGAGGTTTTCAGCTACATTTCCCAGTCTCAGTCCCTACTCTGCCCATGGTCTGCACTCAACAGCTTTAATAAACAGAGTCTCAATAATTTATTGCCCCATCCCTGAAAAGTACATAGAGGTGGGATTGTATCAGGGCTTCCCGGTCTAGGGCAGGGCTTTTCTTTTTGAAAGCAATGTTTTATGTGATTATGTATTTAGGTGCAGCAGCCAAGTGCCCTAGGCATGATTGTCTACAAATTACAATTAAAAATTATAGTAATGCCTCTCATTACCATGACTATTATGATTACTGGTGCAGTGTTGGGTGGCCCAGGCTTGCCAGGAATGGCCTGGAAATAAAAGCAGTTCTGAGCAGAGAGAGAGAGACAGGTCAGGTGACAGTGAGGACAGGGTTTGAAGAGGCCTGCATCATGAAGACACTGGGCTGCAGATCCCAGGCTGACAGCGTGTCTGCACAGAGTCCTGGAGACCTAGCCTTCGACTGTAACAGGAGAGGGATTCTCTCTGAAAAAGGGCTAAGGCTCATAGATCTGGATAGAGCCAGAGAAGGCTCGGCTAAGGCTTAGGCAGTCTTCAAAACATCTTGGTTCTGTTCCTTGTCAACTGTGGGTCCCAAAGTCAGCAAATGTAGACCTGGCTCTGTCCACAGTTACTAAATGTTCCCTGGAGTCAATGCTATTAGCCATGGTTACTGGTGCTTAAGCTGGGTAAAATAATACTCCTTGTAGTATTTCTGTGATGATGGGTAAGACTGTGTGCAGAGCAGATAGCTTAATCCCTGGGATTGATGCTGTACTTGGAAAGGGAGCTGAGTGTGATGGCATCCTTCCTTCCCCCGACCTGCATGACACTTCTGCTCATTACTCTCTGGCTTCTCTTCTGCATGCTCCCAGCCTCCCCTCCCCTTTTCCACGGAGAGGCTAGTTGATCAGCACTTGGAGTCCTGCACTGTGTATATTCTCTTCAGGCCCTGTAAAGGGTGACGGACAGCATCCCTAGGCCAATGTCAGCCTCAGGAGCAAGATGCACTCGTAGGAACAAAAGCTTCAAGTTCAAGGGAGAAAACCACATGTCACGGCAGCATGATGTCACTGCAAGCAAATAAAGGCAGCTTTGAGTAGCTGCACGTTCAGCCAGCATAGGATTATGCTTGGTTCTCTAATGTGTCTGTGTTAAACACAGGGAATTGGGATCTTAGGGAGAGTTTTCAACCTTGTTATGGGACCATAAACCTGTAATGGCAGCCAGAAATCCAGCATGGTGTACAGTGAGGGCCACCTGGATGGCATCATGGACAGTACAGAGCTGAAGGGATGACTTTGGGAATGTCACATCCCTTCCTTTTCCAGATGCCATGACCATAGTGGAGATAGGATTATGGAGGAAGAGTGATGTGGACCCAGTCAGTATGGGCTAAAAGAGGACCCTGGAGGGTGAGGTGGGAGATAGGGATAATTCACACAAGATAAGGATGGAGAGGATGCTGAGTAGAGCACCAAAGCAGATGTGTGGCATGTTGGCAAAAGGTAGTACAGGTCCAGAGAGAAGGTCTGGGCCAGACTCATGTCTTAGTATCCAGAGAGAGCTGAGAGCCTAAAGATCCATTAATTTAGTCAGGGGAATTCATTTTCCTTCTGCCAATTTCATTTTCATTTTTATTGCAAGAATCCATTATTAGAATCCAACTCCGATTCCCCCTCCAACAGCGAGCATTCCTTTCTGGATGCCCACAGCTTGTTGCCAGCGTTGTTCTCAAGGCTGTGTTTGGTTGCTGTGTGCCATGTATGACAAACAGCAAATCCATCTAACTGAGACTGCATGCCTGAAGGGTTCTGTTCACTGCAGATGCTTTAGTGTGGATTGATTATTTCTGAACTATTACAAGTTGACTAGTGCTTACTGAAAACACAAGAGATGTAAGAAAGCAAGAGAGCAAGGCTTATGGTTGTTGGGTAGGGGAGAATCGAAGGTGATGACCTTGCTTTGGGCAGAGGTAATCTGCACAGGCCTCTGGAGCTTATTAAAGAGACCACAGACCTCCACATAAGCCAGCTCCCCATTCAAGTTCAAGGACAGGACATTTGTTTGAGCTTATGGTTGCTGAGGTTTGAGGACCCAATTGGCTTACTCCATTGCTTTGGACCTGGAAGGAAAATGTCATGATAGTAGGAGTGTGTGATGGAAGCTTCTCATCTCCCAGTGACCATCATGCAAGGAGAAAGAGAGGAGGGGATCAGGGACAAGCTATTGTCCTTATGAGTACACCCAAGAGACCTGTTTCCTCTAACTAGACCCCCCCATCTCCTAAGTTTGTATCACCTTTCAATAGATATTAAACCCATCAGTGAACTATCTCATTAAGGAGATCTGAGTCCCTATGATCCAGTTATCTCCCAAAAGTCCACACTAATGGGCAACCAAGTCTTTATCATGTAGCTTTTGGGTGATATTTTAGATCCAAACTATAATTCTACAGTTTTATTTTCTTTATCCTATAAAATCTCTCTCATTTCTTGGCATCAATATCCTTTTCTTCCAGAAAGCAGAAGTGAGGAAAGGTTCATGTATCCTTTTAATGCAAGTCATATGTGATATAATAATGTGATCATTGATAAAGGACCATACATCCAAAATGGCCCCTTAGGACTATATTGCTCAATGATTTTATAACTTATTTTGTTCAAATGATGACAAGATTGCCTGTTGACACATTTCTCAGAATGATTCTCCTTCATAAGTGTTGTGTAACTATGCATCTGTAGGCACTCAGGGATGTGGAGTGTTTTGAATAGCTCCAGGCAGAAAGCCACAGGGCTGAATGCTTTAACGAGAGCTCCTGGATTACAATTCTGTAAGTGTGTATCCCACCTGCATTGGTAAACCCAAAGACTACCCAGAAGCCACTATTCATAAACAGTTGACTGTTTTTCTTCTTTTTAAGCGACCATGTTTCTGGAAAACTGGAAGAGACTGCAGATGAGGCTGGGCTACTTCTGGGACCTGACTGGACTAGAGGAGGAAGAAGTGAGTCCCCCTGCACATGTTACTGGGCCCTTGCTGTTCTTTGAATCTAGAAATAGATGTTCTGGACTAAGATAGTCACTTAAAGTTTGCCGTCTCCTCATCTGTCTCTGGCTGTGTCTCTCAGGATTTGTTGGCTATGTCATGGTTTCTAAGCACTAAGGGAGTGCAGATGCTTACCCCCTCTGGGGATTCAGACACTGCCTTTTTGTTGTTAAGGTGTAGGGTTTGGAGATGAGCCTAGTAGCCTACTTTGGAAGAAGAGATGGCACAAGAGTCACAAACAAGTGGCAATAAGTAATCTCGAGACCAAGAAGCCAGAGGGGAAAAAAATGAATCATTGGTTTAGAGCTGGGACATGTCAGAAGCCCGTGAGCCTATAGAACATCAAGGTGGGGAGGCTGGGAGGTTAAGATGGGGGTTGCCAAGGTGGCTAACAAAGAAAGACCCACTAAGTCATTTTGGCAGAATTCAGAAGACTGTTAATTGAGGAAATGAGCCAAGGGCAAAGGGTAGAATGCCTTCAGAGTCTAATTTGGGGTGGGGATGGGGTAGATGATATTTAAGGTATGTAAAAATTAAGCTTTTCTTTTCAGGTCTTTTGAGAAGTAGTGAATTATCCATGGTTCTGAAAAGCTGAGCATTATCATTTACAAGGGTTACTAACACTGGATGTTGCTCATGGGCTAAAGAACAAAACTAAGTATCACATAGGGACTCTGGTACTAGGGGTGGTTTAGAGGACAGTAAAGGACTCTATCTAGAATGTCCAGGGACCATTCCACTGTCTGAGTACTAACATGCAAGGCAAGCCACAGATGTTACGGTGGCTGCTAGGGAGTCAGTCTTCTCCTTGCTGTCCTATGGTGACTGATGCACTGTGCCTTGTGCTCTCATTGTATGACCCTGATATTGTAAGAGAAAGTAAATGAAGTTTCCAATTTAGTCTTCTCTCGAGCCCATGTTGCCCTCAAGTCTGTAGCATGCTACCATCTCATATCTTTATTGCTATAATTAGTCAGCATGCCTTTAAACAGATGGCAGGGGCTGGATGACAGTTCATGGAGTGGAACCTACCACTGCAAGGCATGGTTGACTAAGTGCTCTCAAGGGAGAAGTATACTAATGTAGCTTTTTTTCCTGCTTGAATTGTGCTTTCAAGTGCTGGAGAGATGCCTCAGTGCTTAGGAGCACTGGCTATTCTTCCTGAGGACCTGAGTTCAAGTACCATCATTTGCATGGTGGCTCAGAACCACCAGTAACAGTAGTTCTAGGGGATCTTCTGATTTCTTTAGGTCTCTATGGGCACTGAGCATTGAATTGGTACACAGATATACACACAGACAAAACACCTATACGCATACAATAAAAAGAAAAAAGAGAGCTTCATATAGATTGTACTCTATCCTACTGCATTCCATGATTGGGTATCAGTAAATGAACTCACTTTATTCCAATCTTCACTGCCAAGCACCAGCTAGGGAACCAGTACTATCATTGGCTCTGCGGACATAAAAGACTGTGCATTATGGATTGTGTTCTAGAGATTCAAATTAGATGAGTATAGGCAGCAAAGAATTTCAGAAGCAATTGTATTTCTTAGAGGTAAATGACTGACATGGTGTTCTCAACAGAAAGAAGTGTAGAAGTTTGCTTCACTATGGGAGGTTGAGTGGGACATCCTGTTAGGCTTCCTTGATGTCAAAGCACAGATAAGGAATAGGAGACGGAGGGGAGGAAGGGGGTGAAGAGGGATGTACTTGGGTATTGGGAGGTAGGCATGAGCACCTCTTACATTCCTAATGCTATGAACTGAGATGTCTCCAAGGGAGGGGAGAAGAAGCGCCTAGCCACACAAGCCTATGTGAGCCAGGGACAAGCTGGCTCTCTGTGGGGACATGCAGACACACATGTTCACACACAGAAAAGCATCAGCAATGACTCAGTGCCCTTAAAATCTCTGCTCTAGGATCCTGGTAGGAGTGGGATTCAAATCCATCTAACTTTTCTACAGCTGGGTTTTCTGTTCTTCTGATTAACACAATGAGCCAGGGCAACTTTCTGGGAGGTGCATAAATGAGGAACTTTGGTGCAGGTTAAGTGGGACCTGGCCAAGGTTGGGTTTGCCTGTGGTGTAGGAAATGTTCCTAGGGCCTTTCTGTGCGGGGTTGGTTCTGGGCTCATATGTGCTGTCTGGGGCCAGTGTGAGAAGAGACGTCAGACTGAGCTTCACCTTCAACACATTCTTACTTTGGACTCAGATTGTAATACACCTAAATTTCCATTCAGTTTTGAACATACACATTAATCATATACTCTATTCTAAGCTTGAGTGTAGAATATGTAACTTAATCCCTGAGCCTCAAATGATTGCATTTAAAAGGTATTGCTTGGTCTGTAAATATTTAGAATAGAGTAAAAATATTATAGAGAAATTTCTTCTGGATAAGAGGCCATCCTTTTTTGAAAGTTTTTTTTTTTTTTTTAAAAAAAATAAACCCATTTTGATTCTTTATGGCTTTATATCATGTATCTGATTCCCGCTTATCTACTTGTTCCCTTACATCTTCCCTCTGCCCTTGCAACCTCATCCCCCTAAACAAAACCAAATTTAAAAGAAAAACCAAACCGACAAAGGAGAGAGAGAGAGAGAGAGAGAGAGAGAGAGAGAGAGAGAGAGAGAGAGAATGAATCTTGTCATGGAAGCTGTAGTCTGGTCTCTTGGGTCCTACAGCTTACTTTCCAATCCATTCATCTTTACTTTCAAGAGATGGCCGGAAGTCCCTGGTCTTCCTTGAGGCCTCTGGTTTCTGCTATGCCTCCAGTAATGTGCTCTCTCACTGAGGCTCCTCATCCTGTGTTGTGGAGATCCTGCTGTTTTGGGCCTGTAGGTTTGTCCGCTTCACTTGCTCCAACAGTTCATAGATTGGGTGGGTCAGCTCACAGCCCTGGTTCTGGGCCTGGGTGGTAGCTGGGTTGGTCAGACCACCATCTTTCCCTCACTGTCACTCCTTAGGAGAGCTCTCTAGCCCTGCCTTAGCTAGCTCACCCAGTGCATCTTGCAGCAAGGATCTGGGCCAGTTCTCCTGTTCTTAGATCCATAGGTCCCAGTCAAGCACACTCACAGCACCAGGGCCAACTCTGCTATTTGCCCAGGGACCTCTCTCCTGTTTGCTATAGGAGCATATGGGGATACAGGGTCAGCTCTCCTGCCCTCATGCCCTCAGGACTGGCTCACCTGACAACAGGCCAGCTCTGGTGTGCTGTCCAGGCAGGGTGCAGCTGTATGCCCCAGCTGATGAGGGGCAGGGCTCACTTTCCCACTCTTCTGACCCTGGGGCCAGCTCTCTTACCTGCCGCAGGTAGTAATGGGTGAGGGTACCTTTCATCCATGCCACCACATGGCAGATGGGGAGGGTCAGCTCTCCTGGTCTCAATGCTCTTAGGGTAGGTTCACTTGTGTTCCTGACCACAAGGTCAGCTCTAGTGTGCTGCCCAGGTAAGGTGTGCACCTGTGGTTAGGGTAGGGCTATCTTTCCTGAGTGCAAAGGGGGAGGGGAGAGAGTAGCTCCCCCCTGAGGGGTGGAGCAGATCAGCTCTCTTGATGCTGAGGTATCCATCAAGGGGCAGGGCCAGCTATGCCAGGGTCAGTGAAGGGAAAATATTGTTTTAAGGGCTGAGGATGTAGCTCAGTAGCAGGACATTTGCTTGATATGTCCAGGCCCTGGGTTCCTATTTTACCAAAATATAAAATCTTAGAAAGAAAAATCAAGAGTTTGAAAATTTGTTAAATTTTAATGGGCAAAAGAGGGAAAAGGGGCACCCCAAGAAGGAATCAGCAATCATGATCCTGATGTGGGAAGGTAGGGGTGTCACCTGGAAAGGTCTGGTGACTGGAGGGGACAGGGATGAGGAGCTAATGAGGGACAAAGGAGCCAGTACCAGCTGGTGGCCAGATCAGGGTTGGCATTGCTATCTGGGTCTCCTGGGAAGGAGTGGAGGGCAATTAGACAAGGTATGTGTGACTGGCACGGGAATCCTGGGGTTTATACAAATTACTGTGCATTGGGATATAGTTAACTTATAGTCCAGGGGGTGAAAAGGGGGATGTGGGTATTGTTGAGTGTTGGGGAGAGGAAAGGAGGTGTCCTAGAAGGCAGGGGATGTTTTCCTCAACGTCAAGATCCTCTCAGCACACTCTTTTGCCCTGTGGTCTTCTCCAGGAAACACTCACCTTTTCAGGGGGAGGGATTAAGCTGATATACACACAGGCCACAGTCCATTTGTCTCTTTCTTTCCTACATGGGGTATTCTTAACATTTAGGAGTGGAATAAGCAGGCTGGCACAGGTCCAGCTTATAAAGTGGGATACAAATTAACAAAGAGTGGAGTTTGCTTTCCTATAAGGGTCAGAAAGTGGGGGAGTAGCCAATCCCTAGGGCCAACCTACAGGGCCAGTACGGGCTGAGTGTTCTTGTGGACTGAGTGAAGGATGCCTTTGTGTCCAGTGTCCTATCCTTATGTCCTCAGATCATCTGAATCTGGCTTGAAGCCTTTGTTCAGACCAGCTCCTGAGGAGGCTTTCCAATGGAAACAGCTTCTGGGGGAGATTGTGGATGCATGGAATTTGGCATCAGATCAGCCATCTATGGAGTTTATGCTTAGGAACTATTACGTTGATCTGCTTGTGGCTGAATGTGAGCTTGTGTCTGCTTTGCCCATGAGCTTATTTGCCCAGCTTTTGAGGGAGTCTGTAATCTCCTCAGTTTGGCTTGGCTGCAAACAGAAATAGCCTTGTTTGATCTGCCTCAGCTGAATAAAGAGCAACTGGGCTCTGTGCAGCAAAAGGCTGAGCTTCCTCTAAATGGACAAATGAGGTTTGAATTTGGGCGACATGGACCACAGCTACATCTATTGTGAGTCTAGAGAGTGCTTAGAATAACCCTGCTAGTGACTGAGGGAGAACCTGGGAGTCTCCTTTAGCCCCTTTATAGGACATGTGAGGAAAAAAGCCTGGGGCTTGACAAGTTTTAGAACACACATTCTGGCACCTGATAGGTGGTGTGGCTGCAGTTTTTAATTATGACCTTCCATTGGAATAGTACAGAAGCAAAGCAAAGGGATGCCAGTGGCCAGGATGGAAAACGACAATCTTCATTTCCCAAATGATTCTAGCAGGATCCTGATTGTTATAGCCAGAATCTGTTCTGTGGGAAATGAAATGGTGAGACAAAGAATAATGGAGAAGTGTCTTTAGTGGAGTACTTTCTAGATCTTTCAGTATGTTCACTGAGAGTCTTAGAGGGATGATTTCTTGGGAGGTATTGTCCTGGTAGTCTTTTTTGCAGCTGAGGCTCTCTTGGAGTACACCTTAGGGAGTGTCATGCTGGAGTATGGAGACCGACGGAAGCCAATCTGAAGTGAGCTTCTGTTACATGTAGAGATGTCTTTCTATTCTGCATGGACCAGTTACTGAGAAACACAAGGAAACAGAAAAGACAACCAATCCTTCAGAAGAGAATAAGACCCTTACGTGGGCACAACCCAAGAGAAAGGGCTACAGTGTGCCTACAGTATGTGGTGTAAGCTATATAACTCTAGGAAATTAGAGAAGAACTTGGTTGGTGGGTATATCACATCACAGTAGTTAGAGATGGACCCCCAGAAGGGATGGGTTTGGTTTGCCTTGGAAGAGGGTGTGATGGCAGAAGGTCTACAGAGGCACTGAGATGCTGTCACCCACCATGATAACCATTGGTAGTTTGTCCAGCAACAATTTGTCAGGAAGACCAGATTAGTCAGGTGTCTAGCAAGTTGGCTTTTAGTGTCTCTGCCATGGGTGGTAACAAAGAAGTATGTACTGACGAGATACAGTGGAACCGGCTGCACTGCCACCTGAATCTGTGAGTTGGGGTCTGATGCCAAATTCCATGAGTGGGAAGAATCTCTCCAGAAGCAGTTTTGATTTGGAAGTCTCCTTAGGAGCCATGCTTAGAAAATGTACAAAGACATTAAATCCTCTTAGGAATTCATCTTGGAACTAGCCACTGTTGGGCGTCCTGTCACCCACTGCTCAGTCCCTCTTGAAGTGAGCTGTGAATCTCCTTGACTCAGTGTCTGTGGTGATATGTGCTCCTCTTGACGTGTTAGGAGCTTGCTCCCATGCCTGGTGACTGATAATCCAGGTTGGATTGGCAGACTAGCCTAATGATGTCTATTGAGTGTTTGGGTACTGTTGTTTTGCTCACCTATGCTGTGTAGACAGGTCCAGGCAATGAGTTTTAAGGTTCCCCCATGACCACCTTGACACTGATGTTTATTGGCTACCATTTTAGCCTGCAGAATCATAATAGAGAAGTATTGTTGCTTCCCCAAACTCCCAGCTGTGGGGCACAGCTCTTTCCAGGAGGAACTGGGCTCCTTGTGAGTGAGCTTGAGGCACAAACACAGTAAGTGGTGGGGCAGTGCAATTCCCCTCTTGGTCAGATTGTTCTACAAAACATATAGTTTCTTGTTGTATTCTATCAGCTTCCATGTTACAACCTTCTCTCTTCTTTCTCAACACTGTTGCCAACCCCAGGAACGTTCCCAGGTTTGGTTCTCAATGTAACAATAAATGTTATGTGTCTCATAGCTCCCTGCAACATTGTGTTCTTGGTATAGAGTCCTTGTAATTGTATCATGTGTCAGATCATGTCTGATAGTGTCTGTTCCTAAACCCAGTTTGATGCATTTCCGATGTCTGGTTCTGGTCTACAGGTCAAGGTCATGCTCCTTCCTGTTTACTGACTCTGTTTACTGACTTTGGTGTAGGAACACTCCCGACCTGAGTATGAAGCCAAAGTACGAGAGAAACTCTTAAAGGAAAGTGGCGGCAAGTCAGCGGTTCAGAAATTGGATGCGAATTCCCCTTTGGATGATGAGGTGAGAGGCTGTGTGCATAGCTCTTTCTGGTCTAAATTAGTGCTTGTTGTTGTGTTGTTTGGGGACCTTCGTGATGTGACACTGGCTGTGGACAGGATGGAATACAAGCTTGATGTCATCCTGTGGCCGGAGTCCCTGGAGAGCAGGCTGTCAAAGTGACTAGATCCTTCTAGGTCCTGTGGAACTGTGTGGACAAAAAGGGGGGACACATTGGAGAAGAGAGAGGCCATCTCAACACTGTCTCTTGTGGACAGCATTACCTAAGTACCCGTTACCATAGGTAACCCTGCACAGCTGCTAACCCTCCCTGGACCCTTTTACCTGCCAGCCCCTGGCCCATGTGCACTGTATTCACATTTATTCTCATGATAAATCTATGAAGATAGTAAAAATAATATATAAAGGAGAGCTTTTGAAGGGAGCTTATAATTAAAGATTATGTCCATGGCTAGAAGTCACACAACCAATAATTTTAACTAAGCCAGGAGTTCAAACCTTTGTCTCTGCATTTAGCCATCATGCCACACTGTCCACAGAATAAATGTACTGGGGAAATCAAAGGGTAAGGCAGAGAATGGTTCTTAGGTTCCACAGAGGCAAACACATGTTGTATTTGCTTGAGTATTTCACACACTGTTCCATACATTTCATTCTTCTGGGTGGCCCATAAGGAGGAATTTGATGTTCTTTGGGTTTAAGGAATTGTTGCCATTTGTAAAAATTCATGGTGTGAGTGTGTGTGTGTGTGTGTGTGTGTGTGTGTGTGTGTGTGTGTGTGTGTTGGGTGGGGGCGTCCTCCTTGGCAGTACCTGTCTTTGAGTGCAACCCTGCTTTTAAATCAAGATTGTGTGTTTATGTCTTTTCTAAATCTGATTTCTGGAAAAAAAAATCAACAAGAGTGAAAATCTGTTGTTTTTCAATGTGTCTTTTCTTCATCCTGGGTATGAATTCAAATTTTATTATATTTTACATTCTTTAAGTTGCAACCATTCATGTTAACATGCAAATTTATGCAAATACCAAAACAGAAGAATGTGGTGTTTTTGAGCCCAGAATACTAGCATTTTTTTAAAAGAGAAAATAAGACTTAAATAGAAGGGGGTGGAGGCCTGTTGTTTTTTTCTCTTCTAGACTAAGTCCAAAAACATCAATTAGTCAGAGAAATAATGAATTTAGTCTTAGACAAGGCTAATATCACTGTTACCTTCATCACCAGCACCAGCAACTGGTATTTCCTTTCTTCACCATAGAACAATATACAATGAATAACTTTATAGAAATCACATACAGCTTTTATTGACCAGTGACTCATTTAATTTTTAAAATATTTTTTATATATTTTCAATTGCAAATGTGTGTGTATGTGCATGTGAGTGCAGGTGCCCTCAGAGATCAGAGCTGTCTGATTCTCCCAGAGTTGCTGAGACAGGTGGCTGTGAACTGCTTGATGTGGGTGTTGGGAGTCAAACTTGGTTCCTCTGGACGAACAGGAAGTACTTTGAACTGAGAAGCCAACTCTCTGGCCCTGTCTCATTTAATTTTAATTCCATAGACGGGAATGCCAATGAGCTGGAATTCTGTACAGTGGGGCTGTGGTTCTAATATAAATATTGCTTGAATATATGTGCATGATAGGTCAAATAACTTTCGGGAACTATGAATAATTAAAAAACATCTGAATGCATTATGAATGATGCATATGTTTATATTGTATCGTTCAGCACCTCTCTTCACTACCCTGTTGAGAATGCAAAGCTCAAAACATCTAATGGGTGATGGGAGGAAATGAGTTTCCCAATGTACAGTGTGAGATAAACACGGCCTGTGTTTAACTATCAGGATTCTTCTCATGTTTTTATCAATTCTGGTAATATTTTAAATGCTTTTTCCTGTATTATAAATCTAAGTATTGTTGGGTGATAGTGATGGTGGACACGTGGCTGCATTGATATCTGATAGGAAGGATGTTTCTCTTTCCTGAAGGAAGAGTTGAGGTCAGTATTCACTACAGAACATGCTTTGGGGCACCAGGAGTATGAGATGACCGTGAAAGGCACCTGCTCTAGGGAGCAGACTGGAACTGAGACTCAAAGTCTAGCTAGGCTTGGATGTACTGCTTCCACCCCAGTGGTTGACCTGGACACCCCTTCACTGGTAGCCCAAGGCTCCATGTTCTTTCCATACCTACCTTCCTATTGAGTGATGGAATCCTTTTTTGAGGTTCAAATTGACAGAGGACATTCCCTATGATCACACGACTATGTGGGGAGATCTAGTCATTGACTCTGTTTAACCCTAGAGACCCACCACTTTTGTTCCCTTTTAGAATTTGGAACATATCACATTCATTTAAAATTGAGATGTAATTCTTATCCTTTAAAAATTACCCAGGCTTGCTGTGGACATAGTGACAGACGCAGCACTTAGGAGACAGAGGCAGGACATTAGGAGTTGGAGGTCACCTTCCTTTGGAACGTAATGAATTTGAGGTCAGCCTGAGCCATGCAAGATTAGTCTCAAAATACCAAAACCAATACACAGCCTAAAACTCATCCATACAGTTCAGTAGTTTTCAGTGTCTTCATGGATTCATGCAGCTGTTCCACACAGTATATGTTCAAAGCAGTTTTATTTTATTTTATTTTTTTAATTTATTTATTTTTTTATTTCTTTTTTTTTTCTTCTTTATTTTGTATTTATCAAAAAAAAAACAGTAAAAAGAATTTTAAAAATGCCGAAGAGTTAACAATAACTATACAGAGGATAATAATCATAAGCATGGCTTATCAAGGGTGGAAATGCAAATAAGATTACTACACATATATTTTCTTTGTGTTCAGCTTTCCCTCTGAATTTTTTTTTTTTTCCCATCCCTGTATATCCTTAGGATTTGGAGAATATCCTCCTGAGCGAAGTATCACAAACTCAGAGAGATAAGCAGGGGATGTACTCACTCACTAGTGGTCTCTAAACAAACAAACAAGAAAAAAAAGCCAAACATGCCCAAGCAGCAAACCACAACCACTGAATAGCTTGGGATCAGAAACACCCTGGACTGACCCTTCAAACCCCAGTCCAACTATAGGAACACCTGACTCACTCTTGAGGGAGGGGGGACAAAACTGGATTTGGCCGGGAGTGAAGACTGATCCAAGCATTGTTGGGCCAGTGTGACCATAGGACTGTCGGCTCCCTGCCAAGGGAGGGGATGGGGAGTTGCAGAGAAGAAAAATGATCAGATGTGGTGGGAGGGGGAAGAGACCTTCAGTAAGGATATACAAAGCAGTTTTATTGTAACAACAAAAAAATCTTGTACCCAGCTGTGTAGTAGCACGAATTTGGGTTGTAAGTAAAGAAGACTCTGAGCCAAATATTGGGGGAAGGCTGAAATATCAGAGAGAGGAAGCACCACAGTCAGTTCTCACCCAGCTGTCTTGCAACTTCCTCAGCCTCACTCCTGATGGCTTCTGCCACTGCTTCTGTCTGCCTGGTTTCTACAAGCCCTTATATACCCTATCCCATCCAGGTTAGGATTAAAGGCATTTAGCCTTGGACTCACAGAAACAGAAGAAGTTCTGTCTCTGGAGTTATGGGACTAAGGGTGTTGGTCACCACTCCTGGCTTTCCCTGTGCTGGGATTAAAGGTGTGTGTGATTGACTCAGCTGTTTATCCTTGTGTTCAAGGATGAAAGATTTCCTGAGCTGTCTGCCTAGGATTTGACTGTATGGTCTTTCTGCTATCCCAAGATTTATTAAATATCTAACATACATCCACACAGCTGGAGATGTGGCTCAGTGGTGAAATGTTTTCCTAGGATGCACAAGTTCCTGGGTTCACTCCCAAACACTGCAGAGCAGCACAACACGAAATAAAACTTGAATAGAACTTTAAAAAATTCCTATATATTTAAAAAATATTCCCAGTTGCCAAGCTGTGGAAAACAACTGTTTTTTCAGTGTCTTGAGATCTGCTGTTCTGAAATTTTATGCAAATGGGCTCACTTGATGCATAATGTTTACCTTCCCATTTGAGAAAACCCAAGTCATAGCTTATGAGAATCTTACTGATTTTTATTGCCAAGCAGTGTACCATGTTTGAATTTGGTTTATTTTATTTATCTATCTATTAGTTGATGGATTTTTGAGTGGTCTTCATTTTTCCAATTATAAATAGCAATGCTATGAATATTTGTGTCTGATTTTTTTTAACTATGTGTTTATATTTTCATATATCTGTGTGTGTCTAACAGTAGGATTACTGGGTCATATGTTAACCTCTGATAAGTGGTTATGCCATTTCCACATTAAACACTTATCACATGTGTTTTAACTTTATTCATCCTACTGATGAAAATGGTATCTCATTGATTTTTTTAATTTGTATTTCCTTAATGAATAATGGTGCCAAACATCTGCTCCTATGCTAATGGTCATTTATATATCTTCTTTAGAAAAATGTCTAGTTAAATACTCTGCCCATTTAAAAATTATGTTAATTGGTTTTTATTATAAGATAGTTGGTTTTTGTGTATCTGGGATGCTAGTACTATATCATATAATATATTTTATAAACATTTTATTTTATCAGTGATGGCATTTAAGTCACAAGTTAGTTTTTCTTTGTCAGTTGTACTTTTCTTGTGTCATGTGTAAGAAATTATTGCACAGTGTTTGCTTCTGAACACATATACTAAAACTGGAACAGTACAGAGAAGATTAACATGGTCCTGTAAACGGATTACACACAAATTCATTAATCATTCCATATAAAAAAGAGAAATTATTGCCTAATTCATTGTCAAGAAGAATTTTATAGTTCTAACCTTTATACCTAGGTTTATGAACACTTGAGCTAATTTTTGTATATGATAAAGAGAATCCAAATGAAATTCTTGCACAATGGATATTCTGTTGTTATTAAAGGAGTTTTAACTATTGAATTATTTTGACATGCTAATAAAGATTAATCTACTATAAACGAATGAATTTATATCCAGGCAGTTCTTTTCCAAATGCTCTACATGGTGTTGGATAAAAGTAGTGGGAATGGAATTGTTTTGTGCTTCATCTTAAAAGAAAAACATCATCTTTAATCATTAAGTATGCTGTTGGCTATATCCATTGATTTTAAGAAACAATATAAAATTTCCCCAACAACAATGATCATCATATCATGATAACACTCATTTTCTGTACTGTAATAGGGTGGTAACTAGGTATCCTTGTTGAGGAGCCCATAATGAGGTGAGGCCCTGAGGTAAGCACACTCATAGCACTTTCATCATGCAGTGCCGCTCCTTTCTGGGGTCTCTTCTGCCCCCTTTGTCTCATGGAGAAAATGAATTTGATTGTCTCTACCCTTTTGACAGCTGATACTTTTCTTTGTTGATAGTGCCTTGATATGTTGGTCATCAGCCCATCCTTAGACACTGGACTCTCTTGTGTAACTTTTGTAGCAGTCATTTGGCTAGGCTTATGGGTATTCTTTGACTTTTAAAGATCTTGACATCAAAGAAATGCTAATAATGATAATGTAAGTAACATGTATAGAGTGTTCAATATGTTCAAAGCTTTATAGTAATATTCCATCTCAGTGTCTACCCTAATGATCTTCAATTCTAATCACTGAGATTAAATAAGGGCAGTCATTTGCTCAATCTAATCTACATGTGGTAAAATCAGTGTTCTTTTGGAGCTCCTGGGTCGTCCCTTATCAAATCTTTACACTCTGAAACCTCACACTTAGTTCTTCCTAAATGAAAGGCAGAAAGGCCTATAGTAGTTTTTGGAAACCAGATAGGAGACAGAGTGCTGCCTGATAGTGGTTCTGTAAATCCTAGCAGAGTGACACTATTTACTCAAAGCGGAAGTGGGTAGAATTTTCTCAGAATTCAGCCAGAGTGTCAGCAGACAGGAAAAGGAGCTCAGGAAGCTGAGCACAGATACATGCTGTGTTAGGGATATGATAGAGTCAGGGACTGTAAAGAAGAGAAGTGGTTGGGTTCAGATACAATCTTTATCTAGAGTAATCTGGCCCAGACCGTTTGATAATTTCCTAAGGTCCCCCATTGCCAGTATAATCTTTTCCTCTGTTCATGTAAGATGGAGGAAGTATAATCAAAGCAAGATGCTAGCTATGGAGAGCAAGACTGAGGAGCCGAGCTGGGTTTTGCTTGTCAACCCTCCTCTGATAGTTCATTCACATCCTATCTCGCCGATGCATCCTTTTCTCCCATTAACTTTGTATTATGATATAGCCCCAAAGTAAAGCTCATAGAGCAGTGGGAAGGGCCTTAACACAAGGAACTAATTATAAAGGTAGTAGAAGAAGTGATGCTGGGGCAAATAGGGGACACTGAGGCAAGGAGAAACTATCAACAGTGGGAGTAGCTCTCACTCAGCATTGAAAGGATGAAAGGACAGTGATGCTCTCAGAACCTGGCGTCAGGAAGTTCCAGGGAGAGTAGACCCTCTGGAGGCACAGTCTAAAGCTGGTAGGTCACTGGGGATAGCAACCTTAAATTTCTCAACGCTCTGCTTTCTAGTTTTCCACCAGTACTTCCCACTGGTTCAATATACTCAAAGGTCAGTCAATAAATTATTCTGGCATGTATGGTTTTAGAAATTAATTTCCTGCATCAGGGAACAGAGGCAATGGGTGGGTCACGGAGTGGATCTGAGAGCCTCTTACAGAGTACAGACATGGAAGTCCAGTCAATACACTGGTCTGTTGTTAGCACTCTGTTAGCTCCAGACCATGCACACTCTGGCTCGGGTAAAGAGGTGAAAGATGGTGGGAGACAGGGAGAGTTAAACATTTGGGGAAAACACAAGATGCTCACTACTGACTTTATGAATGGATACATAAATGTCTCTTATTCAGACCATCCCTAAGAGAAAGAGAAGGAGGAAGAGGAGGAGGAGGAGGAGGAGAGAGTGGATGTAGGGAGGTAGGACTTTAAAACAAAATCCTGTTTAACTAGTTCCTGGGAGTTACTTCATGGAGCTTGTTGTCAATCAAATATTTACTCATCCCCCGTCCTGCCTGGAACTATCCATGATGTTCTAGGCCATGAATGTTTTATGAGGAACACTGAAACTAAGGGGGCTTGGGCCAGGAGGAGGCTTGTGGATAGATGGGTGTTAATTTACTATTCTATGAACTGCCCTGGGGACATTTATTTCTAAAGAAAGCTCATCAAAACTTAAGGCATTGAAACATTTACGACAGATGCCTCTGGCAGGTCCAACTAACAAACATGTGGAATAAATTATGCAAGAGTGTACAGCCTTGCATGAGGCTAGGACAACAGTACCTGGAAGCTGAGTGACTATCAGAGGGTGGGGTAGGGGAGCAGGGTGGAGGGCCCTGTCTGAGTCTCTCTCTGTGGGCCAAGGTGAATATGCATCCAGATTCCCTTGCAGGATTTTAGTAGTTTGACAGAATATCCTATAGCTCAAAGTTCCCTGAGCCTTGTTATGAAAATACTTAATAACTATATGAAGGTCAAAAATAGAGTATGTTTTTAAGTCTCTTTTGGGGCGCAAGAAGATTTCTCATTGGCAGGGATATGTTAGCACACAGAAAGAGACTCAGTTTGCCAAAGATTTCTGTGGAGAAGATGAAGTTTGAGGCTGTATCTTTTTTGAGATCTTTTGAATTATATCTAAGCCTAATGTCTTTACTCATCTTTCAGATCAGAGTCTCTTGTGGATACTTTTCAGTACTGAGGGAGTTAAGAGCATAGTTTTCAGGGAGCACTGAAGGGTGATGGCCACCTAACTTGAGGATGTTTGAGATAGGAGTGGAACCTGTGTTTCTCAGACTTATCTTTGAGCTTAGGGGATAAGCTCTGAAGTCTTGTGACCATAGGGCACTTATCCCTTTTCTCTTGAGATTCTTCCTAGTTAGTAAGGAGGACAAGGCAACAGTGTCACTCACTACCAGGCTGACATGGAACTTATAAAATATAACTGTTACAAAAGGCTGCCTCCTGGCAATTTTATCCACCACAGTTTCTTGTTCCCATTCATTTTTAACTAGCCGACTTAGGCTCTGGCTCTTCTTTCTCCTACTTTGACATTCTGTGACTCTCGTCTCTCATGAAGTGTGGCTTCCATTTCTCACCTCTGTGTCCTCCCTGTGGAGAGTTTTTAGCCCAAAGAAATGGCTGAATAAAAAACCAGAGAAATAGTTGGAATAAACCAAACAAACGAGTGTGGTCAGTCGTGTTTGATTCTAGGATGTGTGTGTCTTCCTAGGAGTCATAAAGGATCTGAACTTGGAATTAATTTCTTCCCTTCTTTCACTCATTGGTGGATTCCAGCTACACTCCACCTAGAAAAAGTGGGTCTCTGCGAAGTGTGGTCTCTGCCTGGAGCCTGCAAGCCGGAGACTAGCCAGCAAAGATACATTTTTTGGTTCAGTGTGAAGTAGTGGGGGAGATGGAATATGGCCCAGGTAGCTTTTGAAAAGGCAACAGGTGATTCTGACATCACCTCTTGAAAATTTTCTGATAGGAAATGAGAAAAAGAAGGAAGGATCTGGAAAAGGAACACGCTGTTTTAAATCAGTGAGTGAGGAAAATCACTCACCCGTGATGTCTCCACAGTTCTGTCTGGCTCCTTCAGGAAGTATGTCCCTCTCACAGGAGTTTGGGACTGACCCTTTCTGCACAGAGTTCAACACAATTTTACACGCTGCTATAGCTAAGCATTATTTTTATTAGTCAATGTGTTCTTGGACAATCTCATCCATGTTTATAATACATTTTAGTTAACCCCCCAGCCTTGTCAGCCCAACTTCTTCCCTACAATTCTCTTAACTATAGTCACATTTTGTTCTATGTCCTACAGGGCTGAACTTACCTGTTAGGGATCATCAGTGGCTACACAGCTGTATAGTATGCCTCCCCTTCTCCCAGAGGCTGTTAGCGCCATTGTTCAGCAGTAAGTGGTAGAGTTCCATGAGTGCCTTTTCCATCCATAGCTGATTTTTGGGTAGGCTCAATGTGTTCGTGATGGTGCCAGTGAGCACAGCTGCTGTGCGGTCATGATTGCCATGGCAGTGTCGTGCTTAGAAGATGGCGTTTACAATCCTTCTCCCTGTCTGCTGGCTCTTGTGATCTTTCTGCTCTCATTTATGCAATGTTTGTGAGCCTAAGGGAGCAGTGTATGTCATGGTTAGGGCTGAACACTCATATATCCTTTTTGTCCCCTTAGATCTTGGACAGCCTAGGTCTCTACATTCCCCTTTATTCACCACAAAGAGAGGCTTCTCTAAATTTATGTAGGTATAAACATAGATATTTAGAAGGTGATTTGATTCTGTGTCAATCAGTATATTCCCTGTTTAGTGGCCAAAACTCTTCTAGTCAGGAATTTTACCAGATTTACAGTAGTAGGCATGGCTTCTCTCTTGTGGAATAGGCCTCAGATAATAATGGAGTCATTGATTGCTTACACTACAGTCATGCCACTGTTGGACCAATGAGCGTATCTTATCTGGGAAGTTGGTATTGTAGTTCAGAGAGTTCACAACTGGACAAGAAATTTAAAGCCTTTTTCACCCAGCAGTCTGAATAGTAGCATATGGCACTCTATAAGCCAGGCAGCAGAGGATCATTTCCAGCATCGTTTCAGCTTGATTTCTGTATATCTTGTATTCATGGTATGCAGTGATTGCAGCAGTAGGGTCTTACCAGCTAGTGCTAATGGCGCAATGGTAAGAGCCTGCATTATTATGTGGTACCCTGGGGAGTTGCTGACCAACTGCTCATATGGAAATATCTCTTACCTGTTACTGAGGGTTTTGTTTAGGGACTCATTATTTTTAATGTCATCACTGTTTGTCCTTATGGGTGTTTGCCTCAAAATTCTTTTTTTATGTTATTTTTATTGAATTGGTTTCCAGGTGGCTTTTTCGAGCTTCTTTATTTTTATTGAGTCTCCTGTGCCCTCGCCAATCATGCCCCCATTCCCCTCCTCCCTTTCCTGTTTGAACTATTCCATAACCAGTATTCCCCCCACTCCACCCTGACTTTTACCTATGTGATAGTCCCCCTTTCCTTAAAAGAAATCTCTCTGCTGCCTTTTTCTAGGCTTTTGGTTTCCATAGATAATCCAAGTTAAACACCCTAAAGAGTCAAGGCTAGAATCCTTGTGTGAAAGAACATGCGCTGTTTGTCTCTATGGGCCTAGGCTAACTTGCCTAGTGTAATTTCATTCAGTTCCATCCACTCACCTGTAAATTTTATTTTTATTTGGAGCGGAATATAATTCCATTGTGTGTATGTACACAGTTGATGGATATCTAGGTTGATTCCATTTCCCAGCTATTGTGACTACAGACATTGATGGCAATTGTCTCTGGAAGATAAAATTCTTTTGGGTATATGTTAAAGAGTGGCAAGGTTGAGTCAAATGGTAGTTCTATGCCCACATTTTTTTTTGTTTGTTTGTTTTAGGAACTTTCAGTGTTTCCAAAGTAACTCCATCAATGTATGCTCCCATTAGCAGTGTATAGGGTTCTCTTTACCCACAGCCATATCAGCATGTGTTATCATTTGTATTCTGGATGATGGCCATACTGATTTGGATGAGTTAGAATTTTAAAAGTGGTTTTAATTTACATTTTTTGATGGCTTCAGATGTTGAATGCTTTTTAAAGTACTTCCTAACCATTTGTATTTCTTCCTTGGAGAACTCTCTGTTCAGTTCCACAGCCCATTTTTTAATTGGGTTGTTTGTTTTCTTGGAGTTTAGTTTTTCGAGTCCCTTGTATATTCTAGTTGCTGTCTATCAGATGTATAGCTGGCAAATATTTTCCCCCACCCTGTTGGCAGCCTCTTCACCCAATTAGCAGTTTTCCCTGCTATCGAGAAGCATTTTAGATCCCATATGCTGATTGCTGGTTCTATTTCTCATGCCGTGAGAGTCTTATGCCGAATCCGTACCTATGCCCGTACATACGTGTTTGCACAATCCCTACTTCCTCCTCTAGTGGGGTCAGGATCCTTAGTCCCATATTTTGCTCTCTGCTCCCTCTGGAGTTGAGTTTTATGAAGGATGAGAGATGGAGCTCTATTTCCATTCTCTAACATGTTGATATCCAGGTTTCTCAGCTTCACTTGTTGAAAAGTGAAGTTTGCAAGAGAAGCTGAAGTTGTGTGCATGTCTTTTATTTATATCTAGGATTTCTTTTTCTTTTGAATGATCTATGTGTCTTTTTGTCTGCTTTTATTACCGTGGCTTTGTAGTACAGCTTGAAATCATGTATGATAATACCTCCCTTGGTATATAGTTTCCAAGATTGTTTTGTCTACCTTTGTTTTTCTGTGTTTCCATATAAATGTTAAGGTTTTTTTTTTTTTTTTAATGTCTCTGGAATCTCACTTGGGAAGGCATTGGATTTGTAGATTACTTTTGGTGCAATGACTGTTTATACAATGCTGATTTTTCTGTTCTTTGGTGTTCTTTCCATCTTCTCCTGTCTTCCTTAATTTATTTCTTTAGTGTCTTGACCTTTTTGTAGATGACTTTTATTTTCTTGCTTAGGTTTTTAAGTTTTGTGATTATTGTGAATGAGCTTATTTTCAGCATGCTTGTCATTGGTATTTAAAAAAACTACTGCTATTTATGTGCTAATTTTGTATTTTTCTCAAAGTGTTTATGAGCTCTAGGTGGGTTTTTTTTTGGTAGAGTCTTTAAGGTCTGTGATGCATCATATCATCTGCAAAAAAAGGATACCTTGAAGTTTTTTCCTATTTATATAGTTTTTACTTCCTTCTGTGTTTGCTTCTCTAGCTAAATTTCAAGTACTGTATTGAATAGAAGTGGAGTGGACACTCTTGTCTTGTGCCTCACCTTAGTGGTAATACTTTCAGCTTTTCTCCATTTGGTGCGATGTTGTCTATAGGTTTACTATATATAGTCTTTATTATGTTGAAATGTGTTTTCTTCATTCCTAGCCCTCTCCATGACTTTTATTATGAAAAAATGTTAGATTTTGTCAAAAACCTTTTTCTGTATTTATTGAGATGATTGTGTGAGTCCAGTTATAAGATGAGTTATGTTTATTGGTTTATGCATGCCAGACTATCCCTGTACCCCTAAAATGGAGCTAGCTTCATCATGGTAAATAATCTTTTTTGATATGATCTTGAATTCTGTGTAAAAATATATTATATTGAGTACTTTAGCATTTATGTTTATCAGGGAGATACCTCTAATTTTTCTTGTTTTTGTTTCATCTACATTTTGAATCAGGGTAATAAATTTATTTATTTAATGTGTGTGTGTGTTTGTGTGTGTGTGTATGTGTGTGTGTGTGAGTGTGTGTGTGTGTGTGTGTGAGAGAGAGAGAGAGAGAGAGAGAGAGAGAGTTTTGCTGTGTGCCACATGTATACCTGGTACCTATGGAGCCCAGAAGGTACCCTAAAACTGGGTTTCAGAATATCTAGGTCCTCTAGAACATTGCTTCTCAACCTGTGGGTTGCACCCCTTGCGAGATGAATGGCCCTTCATAGGGATTGCCTAAGACCATTGGAAAACACAAATATTTACATTATGATTCATAACAGTACCAAAATTACAGTTATGAAGTAGCAAAGAAAACAGTGTTATGGTTAGAGGGTCACCACACACGAGGAACTGTATTGAAGGGTCATAGTTTTAGGAAGGTTGAGAACTCTAGAGAATAGCCAGTGCTCTAAATCACTGAACCATCTTTGGGCCCTTTCTCTGGCTGAGCAGTTTTCCTTCCTTGCTGTTTTGTGGAATAATTTGGGCAGTACTGTAATTTGAAGGCCTTGTATAAATTTGTAATGCATACATCTTGTCCTGGCATTTTTTTGTTGTTAGGAGACATTTTTATTCCTGTTTAAGTCTCATTGTTAGTTTAGGTATATTTAAATCATTCATGGCATCTAGATTTAATTTCAGTAGGTTAGTGGAATGTAAGTATTTAAGGTACATACTTATGTGGTTTTTTTTTTTATTTCAATGGTATATAGTTGAGTCTTCTTTTTTTTGTCTCTAATTTTTTGATCTCCATGAGATAGGAATACATTTTTCCAGGCTCTTCTAGCTTTAATAACTTTGGTCCTTTTAAAAAATTCAATTTATCATTTCATTTGTGTGAACTATCCATTTCCTCTCTATTATCTTTAAGCCCTATATGATATTCTCCCTATCCCATAATCAATTTTATAGGTGATTATAAATTGCCCATGGAGCTTTTTATTTGACTAGTGGAAATTTTAATTTCTATCTTTGTTTTACTTTAGGATTTCCTCAATATTTCTATCTCTTTATTAAATTCTATTTTTGTATCTTGAATTGTGTTCCTTATTTCACCCAGTTGTTTGTGGTTTGGGAGTGTTTGCTTGTGTCCTCTTTATATTTATTGTTTGTCTTAAAATATATCTGTGATTGTTCTTTTGAATTCTGTGCCTTGAATTTCATCTAATTTGTTCTGCTTGTAAATCATTTTTATAGGGTTGATGGTTTATTTTGTGGGGAGGGAGACCAATTGACTTCATTTTTCATATAGCTTTGGAGTTTGTTGTTTTGGTCTGTAAGATGTGAGATTCTTGAGTTAGTTTATTGGTTGTGTCTTTTAATATGTGTTTTCAGTCTACCTGGATAGAAGCTGGAGGTGGACAGCAGGCTGGGGAGATGGAGGAAGGAACTGAGCTGGCCGAAGTGGGTCAAGGTTGGGGAGCTGTTAGGCAGGGGCTCTTGTTGGAGATGGGAGAGAGAGAGAGAGAGAGAGAGAGAGAGAGAGAGAGAGAGAGAGAGAGAGAGAGAGAGAGAGAGAGAGAGAGAGCATGTGTGTGTGTGTGCACATGTGTGCACAGGCACACACGTGGAATGTGAACATCTACCAAGGTCTGTGCTTCTGGGTGAGGTTGCATGTGATGGATAGACTGGAGGAGGCTAGCTTTCATGGTGGGAGGTAGCTGTAGGTGTTTAGAGTAGGTGCTGCTGTCTTTGTGTGTTGCTCTGGGGAGGGACACATGTGGTGGGTAGGTTGGAGGAGTCTTCAGGAACATGGTAGGTGTTCACAGATGGTTGTGACAAGGTAAAGGAGACCTGCCTATTCTGGTTCATGCCAAACTGGGCCACATGTCATAGGTAGTTTTTGTGTGAACTAATTGAAATTATTCTTATAGTAAAATAAATAATACAGGATGCTATTTTATCTAAAAAATTTAACAACTACAATAAAGCAAAATTATCCCTAGATTTTATATTCTCTTAGTAAGTAACCACAATTATCCTTTTAGTTTTCCAGATTTTTTCTTGTGCCTTTTTATAATTGAATTTATATTTGCTTTGGCAATAAAGCATACATGTGTGCACATATACTTATACAGACATGTGAGAAAATCTTGAATAAATGATTCCATCAAACCATCATTTCTAAACTCTATTCCAGTGTACCCTATGGTATACAGTGACTTCCAAGAAATAATACTGATCTTTGAGGGAGGCATAATACTTGACAGATATCACATAACTGTTCTCAGTTGCATCAATGTTAGTATCATATGTCTCAATGTGATTATATTTTAGTAAAGCCATGTGTTCAGTAGTCACAGTATAAGATCTACAAAAGCTCCACATAGACCAAAGAGCACAGGATGTGTCCATTTGATTTCAAGGTTGGAGAACTTAGGGAATATCCAACAGGTGCACACAAGCTATAAGTCAGTAATTAATGATGAAATAAAATAGCATTTATTTCTATTTGTGTAACATTTCCCCAATGACTATTAAGTTGTCAGGACATAAATACTTATGAAGTTGTTTGCTAATAAATCCAACTGCTAAGCACTCCCTTTAAACTAGAAGTAATACATAAAAGTCACGGAGACATTATGGGCATGGTGAACTGAGAAAGTTTTGGAATAGCTGCACAAAAACCTTTCTATGTTTAACAGAGATTTAAGAGTAAAGTGCACAGCCAAGAGCAGAAAAGCGTGCAAATATAAGCACTGAATTTCAAAGCTATGGAGATTTATTTGGAGGTGGCCATAGTCTGTCCAAACTGTGAGGTAGGAAAATGCCAGATGGTGGCTTCCTTTCCACCTGCTCCTGGGCTCACTCACTCACTTGTCTCTTAGGTCTTCAAGTAGTTTTGCTGTCGTTAAGGCTCCGCCCATTTGTGTGTGTGAGCATGTGCAGAAGGCACTGGGGGTTTCTGGTCAGGGACATCCTTTTAAATCCTTAGGACACTGTTTTACTTACATTCTCCAGGGTGGCTTGGGTTTCAGGGAGAAGGATGCCAGAGAAATGTAGAGTGTGTCCATAAACATCTCCCTTCATAGAGCATGTAAATTATTCATTCTAAGCAAAGGCTCCTCGGGTGGCCCAGGCCATCAAGATTGAGACTCTGGCCCTCTTCAGCTGACAGCCCATTCTCAGCCTCAGAAGTTCTGGCTAAAATAAGACCTTCTCTTCTGCTCATTGTATACATTTCTCCTGGGTTTTATCTAAATTAAGAAGTTACAAATAAGGACAGCTCCAAGGCCTGGGCTATGAGAAGAAGTTAGAGAGAGATGGGAAGGTCATGAAATGAGAGAACAGTTGGAGAGAAGCTGTGGATAAATATGCCCTCTGAACTGAGGCAAGACATACTCAGCATGGTACTTCAGACTAGACCCTCATAGTTCCTCAGAAAACATGTTGCCAAGTATGCTCAGTTACAGGGAATGCTGGGGCTGTGGTGCTGGTAACAGAGGCCAGCGCATACCACGAGGATGTGTGATGTTAGCCACTATTGACTTGTAGTTTGGACTTTTCTTGTTTCTGTTTAAATGATTTTTCCATATACGGCCTGGAGCTTGTAAATTAAATTTGTCTTTTGCTGTTATGGCCAAGATCATTATTTCATTCCCTCAGAATTCACTGGAAATACAAGTCCTTCAAGCCCTCTTGTTCTCTATTCCCCAGCATGCCAAAAGCTCAAAAGTGCTAGGTGAAGGCTTTCTTCTGGAGTCAAAAGGGGTTTCTGGTCTGGTTCCTTGGACCTGGTGGTGAAGCCGCTCAGGGAAAACATATGGGATGGCCCTTTCACAGTTAGAAAGGCAGAGACATCAGAACCAAGCCTCTGACAGCCATTGCCCACACTAGAGAAGATTGTAGGCGCCTTCTCTCCATCTAAAGGTTGGCTTGCTTTAGCTGTTGAGGAGGCTGCCTCAAAGCCTTCACAGCGCCATTACTGAATGAACTTCTGGTTTTTCCTGGCCATTCCTTTCACTTTCATGAAGAATAAAGGATTAGGAAAAAATGCAAAAGGTTTCCACTTCAGTTTTGGTTCTTCCTGATGTAGACACCGAGTCAGTGATTTAAGTGCATGGTTTACCTGAAGATAAAGCCCCCAGTAGGTGGGTAAGGCAGTGGGAATGGTGGGTAGGTAGGCAGCAGAAGGAACCTCATAAGCCAGGCCACCACTGTGGGCAACTGGAACTGGGCTTCACTGGCAGTTCCTGCCCGTTAGAGCTGTGCTGGCCAAGGATGAGTGCCTATGTCTGTTTCCATTATGATAATGAAATAATTTAGATTTAGGGTAATCTATCAGCAATAGAAATTTGTTGCTCACCAGTCTTGGAGGCTGCAGAGTCCAAGGTCAAACTGCCAGCGGATAGAGTGCCTGAAGGCCTGCTTTCTGCTTACAATATAGTGCCCTGTGACCTTTTCCTCACTTGATAAAAAGCAGAGGGCAAAGGACACTCTCATTTATGGAGTACAAATATATCCCTAAATGCTGTGTTCTCAAAGTTAATCATTTCCAGAAAGACTTACTGTAACAGGAGGTTTTTGGCTTGAACTAGTTTTTATAGTTTGGACTTGTTTATTGTTGTTTATTTGGACTAGTAATTTTAAAGTTTTAAAGAAATATATACATGTTTACATTAATTTTATGTTGTTTGGCTTATGGCTTAGGTTAGTTATTTGTTTTAATTTAATTTATTTTTATTAATTTTTTGTTATGTGGCTTGTGCCTTATTTATTTTGTTATATGTTGCTTCTTAGGCAGCTGGATGATGTTTCCTTTTACTCCGTCCCCCTTTTTGCAATCTAAGCTCTGATTTCCCCACCTACTTCTACCATGCCTGTCATGGGCCAAAACTCTTTTATTCATAGCATATAGAAAGACATTCCTATAGAATGGGGAAAGGAAGGAAGAATAGCTCACATTATCATTTCCTTGAGCATTCATATAGGTAGAGAATATTTCCCAGACAGAGAACTAGACCTCTAGCTGTTGACAATTGGGTTATAAATTATAAGGGTAGATGTCCAGGAATTAGGACTGATGGTGCCAATAGAAGTTTTCCCAAGACATAAGGTACATGAGTTAAAATTTAGTGAGCAGATTAAAAAATTGAAAATTAATTTAAAGAACATTTTTACTAATTCTTTGAGAATTCCATACAACATATTTGGTCATATGTATCCCGTCTTTTAACCCCTCCCAGATTCACCCCTTCCCCTCCCAGTCAATCTTCTGTTACTCACCCACCCTTCTGTGCAGTGCCAGCCAATGGAGCGAGAGCATGGTCACTTCCCCGGAGCCACGCCTCTAAGCAAACTGACTCTTCCTCTCTCATCAGTGATGAATTGTTGGTATCTTCTCACAATAATAGTGGGTTCTCCCTTATAGCCTGTGACCTAGCTATCCCTGATAATGCTGTCACATATGGGTTATATCTTGTGGAGCAGGTTTTAAACCCAATGAGACAGTGGTTGGTTACTCACATCACATCCATGTCACGATTCCACCAGTGGGCATATCTTCCCAGGACAGTTGTAGTTCACAGCTGGGTTACATTGATATTTCTTTTGCTACTCTGGTAGTAAATGTCACACCTTCCAGTACTATGAAAGCCACTCAGCATGGATAATAAAGCTTCTATAGCGGTATCAGCCAGTACTAAACCAGCACAGTTTCTCCATGCTCTAGGGCTCAAGTATGTGGTGTCTTCAGCAACAGGGTCTTACTGCCAAGTTCCAGAGGGTAACCAAGAGCAATAGAAATAGCCTGTAATGTTTGGGGTTTTATGAAGCTCACTGCCCCCAACTTTTAAATCTCTATTCCTCAACAGTCTTCCAACTCTCCACTCAATCCATGACCCACTGTGTCTGTGACTAACAAGTTTCATAATCAGACTGATACATTCACTAGAGTTTCATTCTAGTACTCAACTTGTTATGTTTGGAGGTCTATGGGACGCCACTAACCAACATCTTCAAATGAAGTAACCCATTTCTACCACTGGGCGTTTTACTTGTTATTGTTTGGTATTTAGTGGGGGCATTGAAACCTGATTATAAGGTAACTCCATTTAAATTATATATGTATATATATATATGTTTCTACAGTAGTAAATTTCCATATGACTTTTTCAAAACATCTTTAGTGAAAGTTATCCTCTGTATTCCCCCCCCTTTCAATCCTCCATCCTATTTAACCCTTCCCATTCCATTATTTAAGAAGTCATCATCATGCTGTGTCAGATTGACAGCTGAAGCCATCTAGGAAATCTCAGTCCTTATCAGCTTGACACACATACACATCCCTTTAACTCACAACCTTTCATTTCTTGTCCCCAAGATCACATGTTGATATCATAATCCAAATAAAACACAATACAGGGCTTCCGGTTACGCCACCGGGACCTGTGCTCTCTGCGGCGTCCCAGCGCACTCTGGAGCAGGGGCAGCTGAACTCTGCACCTGGCCACACCCGCAGCCCCTGCTGCTCAGGGAATCTACTAAGAGCCCTACTGCGACCCTGAACTGAGTGAACTGAGCAAACCAACTGCAGGGGTCTATGAGGGGCGGATTCGAACCCTGACCAGAGGTG
>PVIH01014163.1:0-55106 GCA_004025045.1 Sigmodon hispidus | reverse complement strand
TTCAAAAAATATATTAAATATAAAACTTTAAACTCACAATAATAAAATAAATAATAAAATATTCTCTTTAATTTTAAAATACAAATAGACTAAATATTATGACTATAATTCTTACTTAAGAGCTGTTCTGTTATATATAATTTTACTATATAAAAATTAAAACCTTTCTTTTTAATTAAACAAAAAAAAATAATAAAATATTCTCTATATAATATAAATAAAAAACTATTTTAGTTCATATAAAACACCATAAAAATAAATAAAAAATCAAAAACAACCAAACAAATAAAAAAAAATAAAATTACTCTACATCCGTCCCCCCAAAAAAACATAAAAATTCAAGTAAACCACAAACTACAAGCCACATAATAAATAAATTCATAAAAATAAATTAATTTAAAATAAAAAACTAATAATATACTTAAAATATAAACCAAACAATATTAAAATATATAAATATATAATTTCATTTCTTTTAAAAAACAAAAACCACAAACACATAAACCAAATTCCAAACCACCAACACCACACATACACCAAATCATAAACCTCCAGCCCCAAACAAACCAAAAAAACCATACTACAACATGTGTGTGTGTGTGTGTGTGTGTGTGTGTGTGTGTGTGTGTAGATGCTTATGGAGGACAAAACATGGTGCCAGATCTCATAAAGCTTGAGTTGCCCATTTTGAGCCACCTATCACGCCTTCTGAGAACCCAACCTGAGGTCTTGGCAGAAACAGCAGATGCTCTTAACCCTAGAGCCACCTCTCTGGTTCTGAAAGAAAAGAAAAAATGGCCACGCTATGGACTAGTAATTATGGGCATGGAAGGCACTGTCTAAGACAGTGTGTACAGGGAGGACTAACTTAAGGAAGAAGCTTCCCTCAAAGTGGGTGGCCACTTCCAAGTAGTAACCCCCCCACACACACATACACAAAGACCAGTATGGTTACCCTCTTTTCCTCCTGAATGTGTTTATCTAATGTTGCTGCATCGATGCTGTCACTGAAGCTTCATTGGCCTTCTGGTGGCTCTTCAGGGAGCTAGCTCAAGGCCTCTAGCAAGGCATAAGAACACTGAGGTATTCAGTTTTATGGCCTCAATAGTACCTGTTTTTTAGCACTTATATCATGCAGATAACCATTGTTGGAATAGCCAGGTCCTATCCTGTTATCCAGTCTAATAAATCACGTTGTATATATATATATATATATATATATATATATATATATATATATATATTATTGGTTCTATCCCTCTGGCAAGTCTTAATATAATAAGTTCTAATAGATAGTGTAATATGTAGTGTACTCATATGCATAATTCTGCAGAGGGGATGAAATTATTACACATGGGAACAGGCAGGCGATGTTAGTTTAGACAGCCTTCTGTGTATAGACTGCATAGTATAGAGCAGATAAGGGAGTTCAGTTCATTTGATATTAAACTCTAATATTTTACTTTTTTATTTTTCATACTATCAAATTTAATGTCATTACATTTTTATGCTTAACTGCTTTTGTTTGTTCATTATATAACTTAAAATATTTGTACATTTCTGGATATACAATAATAAAAGGAGAGCATAAACACATCTGACATATAAAAACTTAAATGTTTAGTCAAAGTCACTATTTATCATTTGCAAATGTCAATTAGCCCTTGTGTAACTTAGTCACGTGACAGGAGTTACCAGCATACTTTCATTAGTCCATTCCTGGTGCTCAAGGTCTGGGTGGCTTGGGAATCAGTAGAAGTGGAGACTAAGAAAGGAAGCTAAGTGCAGAGCTCAAATTGGTGCATTTACAGTCTCTTAAAATTAGCACTTTATTGAGTCTTTCTTTTCTACTAGATGATGAATCCTGCTTGGGAAAAGGGATTTCTCAACATCTGGATATTAGCTTCCCTCTGGACCTAATTTTACCTATGTACTGAATATTGCCAGCTGGAAGCACTAGAGGGAATTCCCAATTCCTAGTTAGAGTAGTAATGTATGGGGTACAAGCACAGTGTTCCCCTTCTCTTGTGAGATGGCACTCATGGATTGCTGCCCCAGGTGCCAGAAAGCCCAAAGAAGCTGCACATTCAAGGCCACTATAGGTAGCAGAGGCTTATCCTCTCTCTGAAGAAACTGAATATCCTTCCTTGGGCATATCTTAGTTCATTGAGTGAGAGGAGCAACAAAGAGGGAGAAAAAAAAAAAAAAAAAAAAGAGATGGAGATTTTACTAGAGGAAGCCAATGTGGGGTTGAAAAGAGACCAGGTGCTAGGGAGACCTCCAAGAACTCACAGGATGTCCCTGCCAAGGTCTTCAAACAATAGTGAAGATAATGCCTAGACAGGATTTCTCCTATAATTAAAGGAACAACCACCCTAAGTGTCATCACAGAGCCTATATCCAACAATGAATAGTGGTAGAGTCAGAGATACAAGGCTGATCACTGGGCTGAGCTCCTGGTCCAGCTGAGAGAGTCGGAGAGGAGAGTCTGTATGAGCAAGGAGATAGGGCTTATGAGAAAAATTCCCACAGAGATGGTTGGCTGGAGCTCTGGGGAGCTCACTGAATCAACAGCTGCCACTGGGGAAGCATCAGGAAATGGAGCTAGGCCCTCCAAGGATAGGCAACTGCCCATTGACATGGGCAGTATGAGGAGTGGGATCAGACTATGTTTCTGTGCATGGGCTGGCTCCTTGGAGCTCATTTCCTACAGAGGAACACCTATCCCAGTCTTGATATTGGGATGAGAAAATTGGACAGGCCTGGAGTGGATGCACCATGCTGAGCTGACACACCTTGTGATATCTTGTCCTTTTAGAGGAGAGGATGGGAGGGGGAGGCTGAAGACTGACATGGAGGGATTGAGAGGAGGGAAGGGAGGGGGAACAAGAGAAAACAAGTATAAAAAAGATTTATTTTATAAATAAAAAAGAAAAAATAAAGAAAGAAACTACAGGCAAATCCTTTAAAACAGGTGTGTCATAAACAAAAGGAATCTAATGAGGGCTTAGGGAGCAGGCCCTGGATCCTCAGGATCCTAGCTACTTTGGAGGCTAGGCAGAAAGATTGCAGATAAAAGATCTGCCTAGACTATAGTTGGTGTTTATGGCCAGCCTTGGCAAACTTAGTGAAACTGGGCGTAGCAGTTACCTTGCAGCATGAGACACTGGATTCAATACCTAGTACCCTGAAACAAAACAATAAGTTTTTTTCTCCGTGTTTGAAATGTTAGAATGATGAACATAAAAACAGATTTGGAGTCTGATAAATTCTTGCTCCCTGATTCACGGTGACATATTTTTCTATGTCCTTACATGCCAAGGGTCACAAAAGCTCTTCAGAATCTTTTCATAAAAAACATTAATTCCATTCACATAGTCATCTCTCTCAAGAGCACCACCTCATAACACAGTTAGGCATTAGGAACCAGCATATAAATTTGACAGGTGTCCAAATATTTACCTCTCTAAAAGGTAGTTCCAAACCAAAAGAAAGTTAAGTCAAATATGCAGGCTGGACTTGGCCTACTATTTATATTGGTTCATATCAAAAATCTGAAGAAGAAACTGTTAGGGAGAGGCCACAATACATGGCTACAGTTATGATATGGAGAATAAAAAGCCAAAGAACATGGATGGAATAAAACAGAATAAAAGGAGGGTATGCAGTTTTTACTTCTCTTTCCATCCCTTTTTATACTGAAGGCAGTTCTAATGGCTGCAGCTAGGTATTGTGTTGCTAATTTCAACACCCTTGAATCTTTCTGTTCTACTAAGTAGTTGTTGGTGTGGATCCAAGAGACTTTGTGCATGTTCAGCAAGTACCTTAGCACTAATCTATGTCTCTGGACCCCTATTTACTTTTTCAAATCTTGAGCTAGGGTTTCCCTAATTTTTCAAAGCTGGGCATAAACGTGCAATCCTTCTTCAGCTTTGATAGGAGATAATCTTGTGACACTAGCCTTGACTGCCCGGGCAACTGCTTTCCGTTAAGACTCATAGGAAAACTAAGAGGTACAGTTCTGCATGAAACACTCCCATGTATTTACAGTGAAGCAGCAACAATGAGAGCCTGGCCCTTGATTCAGTTTATCACCCAGAGTCTTCACGTGTATGATGCAAAGATAGTCTGAGTGATTTTTCAACATTTAAATTGTACTAATTTTGTTCTACTAAACAGTTGGCATTTCCATATTCGTTTGCAGCATCACAATTCATTACTAATACCATTGTTATTTAAATTGGACCACTTTAATTGCAAATTGCCTATTTAATATTTATTGTAATATACAGCAACATCCAAATACACTGCACACATACAGGCATTTAAACCTTCCTCAGAAGAAAAATATAAAGTGTAATTTTGGCTAGTGTACCATGAGCAGTTTTAAATATTTGAAATGCTCAAGTCTACCTAGAAAAATACAGTGTCATATTTTTCTATGACACCTGTACTCAAACTACAGCTGTGAAGGCCAGGGTGCAGATAAGAAGTGTAGGGGTGATACTGTGTGGTTGGATGCTGCTAAACAAGGTAAAATCCAGTTGTTTAACAGGCTGCCTTCTATGGCTAGGGCAGAGAAAAGGGTGAGATTTGAACAGACAAGGAGCTCCTGTGGTAGGTCCCTCTAATGACTTGAAGATTCCTTTAGTGTGGAGGTTGCTCTTAGGAAAAGAAGCAAGCATGCTGTTTGCTGCCCCATCACCTGCCTATATCTAGGGGTGAGCTATTGGGAGTTACCTGAGGAAGGAGGGAGATGGGGAAAGAGTGAAGGATTATTCCAACAAGGAAGACTCTCCACTGAGCTGTCAGGGTCTCCTGGATTGTAGTTGTGACTTTAAAAAGTCAGAGGGAAAAGCAAGGTTGCTTTGGCTTGCTCAGTGACATTCCTCTCTGGCAAGTCCATGTACTTAGCTGTTGTTATTGTTATTACCATCGTTCTCTGACATTAGAGCCCAGTCCGTTAGACCTTCCAAGGCTCTGACAACCCATAATTCTCTGTGATCCTCCAGATTTCACCACTAGATTAGACCAGCCAAGGCATTCAGCTTCATGGATTGCAGAGCTGGCTACTAGGTCCTCAGCCTTTCCAAGAGTGAAGATAGCCACTGCCAGCCTATCTAGCCCTAATTCATCCTGTTTGTTACATCTCTTCACTCTGTCACTTCTGTCTCTATAGATAACCCTAACTAACCGGGCAAAGACATGGAAGAGCAGCGGCCATCAGAATGTTACTTGTCTCCTGCTCTAGGCTTTCTAGATTCTTGGCTTGAGGAGGCTGTTCTAGGAAACATTCTTAAGAACGCACCTCTGTTGTCATCCTGCCTCATCATCTGATGTAACTTTATGGTGAAATTACTCTTGGGAAGAAATTTATTGTCTAACTAAAACAAACTTTCATATGAATCAGAATAAAACAATAATCTTCAACATAAGCCTTTTCCAGCTCTAAATTCACTTCAGTAGATTTTCAGTGTCTAACTTAACAATATCTTTTGTTCCCATTAAAAGAAAAGCTTTGACATGCTATTGTTTCCAGATGCTTTACATTATTAATTTCAGTCAAGAAAGAGAGAAATCTCTTATAGGCTGTAATTTTTTTCAAATGTTAACAGGTTTCTCTTTTTTTTTCCCTCTCTTAACTACTGAGTGGATATACTGATAAGCTTCAGTGAATAAGTTATAATAGTAAATTTTGACTTTGGTATTCATTTCTGATTACCTCATTACTGATTGCTGAATTCTTAAATGACCAAGGTAATTCATACACACTGAGAAGACAGAATGAATAGAAACATTACTACAGCAGATCATAATACAATGGCATCCTCTCATATAATAGTCACTGTATATGACTTGTCTGTTTATAATAACTCCTGTAGCTGTGCTGAAGTGGTAGGTAGATCCAGGGTTTGGATTCAGGTTTGTTTGGTTAGGAGTTGCGTAGGAAAGCCAAGCTATACAACCATAAGATACATGCAGAGGATCTATTTCAGATCCTGCCTGTTTGCTTCAGCTTCTGTTATCAGCCTTTCTTAGTTGATTCTGAGGGCTGTGTTCTAGTGGTGTCTTTGACTCTTCTGGCTTCTGTATCCTTCCCTAACTTTTCTCCAAGTTTCCCTTGGCTCTGCCTAGTGTTTGGCTGTGGATCTCTACATCTATTCCCATCAGTTGCTGGGTAAAGCATCTCTGGTGACAACTAGGCCAGCCACTCATCTATGAACACAACAGACTATCATTAGAAATCACTTCATTGCTTTTTTTTTTCTATCTATATTTGGTCTCTTTAGGTCTCTGAGCCATTCAGCCTCTGGTTCTTGGCTCTCTAGATAGTGTCAGGTATGAGTTTCCATTCATTTTAGTGGACCTCAAGTTGGACCAGTCACTGGCTGGCCACTTCCACAAGTTCTATGCTACCATTACTCCAGCACATCTTAGAGAAAGGACAGATTGTAGGTCAAAGGTTTTTGTGGCTGGGTTGATATCCCAGTCCTACTCTTGGAAGCCTTGCCTGCTTATAGAAGATGGTTGACTCTGTCTCTATATCCTTTCAAAGGCACCTTCTCTGCTTGTAATGTTCTAGGTTTGTCTGCAGATAAGTTAGCCAGTGTTTTAATTCTTATAGTTTGTTTTGGATGTATAATTTGGTTAGTTATTCCCTTCTAAAAAATTAAAAAAAATTATCCTGGTAATTCTTACAGATGAAATAAAACTTTCAATGTAAATTCCATTGTTCTTCATTTTGGGAACTAATTTGGAGGTTTAAAACATCAGCATCACAGAAAAACATATAAATACCAATAATAGTGTACACATATTTTTTCTTAGAAACAACAAAAGTACCTTTTCTGTAATTTTATACATGTGAGTTCTTGACTTTTCTCATTGGAATATTTCTCTTTAATATTTACCTGAATAATATTTATTTAATAAATATTAATTTTGAAGTAGAAACCTTATTTTTTTCTGAAAGTTGGTTTGAAATAAACACTGATACTATTTTTTCTTTTTTTAAGAGGGTTTTAAAATATAAATGGGTATAGTATTTATAAAATGCTGTCGGCTATCTCATTAAAGTGAATAAAATTTTTCTTCATCTTTTTTATGTGACATAATATTAATCAACTTTATAAACATAATCCACTTTTCATTGCTCACATGAATATTCTTTATCATTGTAAATTATTGACTTCTGTTCCTGTTGTGCAAGGCAATCATGGACAACATCAGTGGGAAAGCATTGGAGATTTGACACACGCTTTATGGGAGGAAATTTACTAGCTGAAAAAGTAGAGCAAGATAGATTGCTTGCCATCTTATTGCACTATGGTTTAGGAATTATGAATAGTTCATGGTGTACAGTGACTCCTGTATCAGAGGGTTCTGGTTATGCCCAAGTGTTTATGCTGAGTGCCAGGCAGCATCGGAATAGTCATGCAGGCATAGATCCTTGGAGTGGAAACCAGCCATTTTGAAAGAACAGATCCCTTGGACGCAGTCACTTATACTGAACTTTTGTCCCTCAAGGTAACTGAAGCTTTTGAAATGAACATCAATGTGAGTGGGAAACTCTCTCTCCTCTTGCTTCATTTCTGATTTTAGGATCTGTTTTCATTTAGATGATGGAATTATACTATGTTAATATTTTAAATTGTTTTCTACTACATGTTCCTGCTATTTTAAACTGTATTTCCTTTGGAAAAATATATATCACAAGATGTGGGGGTATTTTTATCTGACCCATAATTACTTTTGAATCTAACTTTGTAATGAATTTCAGTTATTTTTCTTGAGATTAGTGTCTTATTAATGCTGCTGAGTACAACTGTTTCTTACCTGTTCTGTATTCTGCTTCAAAGGAAATGCCCTTTATGCTCTCCTCTTATGCAGTAATTTGGAAGATGAGGAAATTTATTTTAATCCTATAAATGGCAAAATCAACATTCCAAATAGATGTCTTAAATTTGTATGTGAAAACAAAAGAATCTTTGAACTCCATTTTATAGAAAAAATAAGCCTAGTATATAAACTCCTTTCTATTACCAACACAAAGTACTTTTTCTTAATTTAATCAGAGGTTGCAAACCCTGTTATTTTTTTTAAAGATATATTCTTTTTTTCCAAAGCATATTTTGTCATTTGCATTCTATGTTAGTTACCATAGTTACACCAATTAGGTAGACTTACAAGCATCAATCTTTCTCCAAATGATGCTTGGTAGTTTTTGAAAAATTTCTTGATGATTTTTATACTTTTTGCTGATCCTTTCATGTCATGACTGGTCAGTGATAAATATTTGATTTATTTTCATTTTACTGTTGTGAGGATGACATCCTTAATGTGCTTTTCTTGGAAGCATTTGAGTATTTTCTCCAAAATATTTGAGCTTATCTGCTGCTACCCTGCCCTCAAAATAAACACTAACTTCACACACACACACACACACACACACACACACAGAGAGAGAGAGAGAGAGAGAGAGAGAGAGAGTGAAAGCCCAAAAGAAACAGACCACCACAACCCCCAGCAGCAACAATGACAACAAAATCCTCAAAGACATTTTTCATATTGTTTACAGTAGAGGTGAAAATTCAAAAATTCAAACATTAACTTCAATTATGGTTAAATTCTTTGTTTTTTAGTTTAGGTTTCAAAATCCCATGTTGAATTTTGTTGTTCTTGAAGACAGGAGCAGAACAGGGAACACACTGCTTATTACATTTGCCACAAGTCTAGTGACACATCTTTGATTTCATTGGTGTCTGGTCTTTCTATTCTGGAGGCCCCTGTTTTAGCTGCTTGTTGATAAATTTGTGTGAAAATGATCATTACATTTGAAAGCTGGCTCTGTCTTCTATTCTCAGTACTGACTATCTTTGCTTACCTTGTATTTATTCAGTCTGAATGAGAGATTTCATCTCAAAATTCTATTACTATCTTCAATAAGAGAGCCAGCCAGCAGGAGCTGGAGAGGGAGAAGAAAAAGGTAGCTATAATTACAATGCACTCTAAACTTGTATGAAATGTCAAAGACAAAATAAATAAATTATTGTTCTCCTACAAGTTGAATATTTTATACTATCAACATAGATTTTATTTCATGCTATCAATTAAAACATTAATTTCAGTTATCTGTGTTTATCTGCTACAAGAATGACTTTACATTTTATTTATACCATGAGCCAGAAATTTAAAAAAAAAAGTTTTCCCTGTTTCCTGGGGTACATTTATTTTTGGAAAGGGAACATAAAATTGTATAAAACATGTCTTTTTTTTTTAAATAAACAAACTGTTTCCATTTAATGCCTACTAAACTAATGTACTTCATGAGCCCGAGCAAGGACAGCAGCCTCAGCAGGATCAGCTACTCAATGTCAAAGTTTAGTGCAAAATTAAAACATTCCAAAATTATTAGGACTACCAAGACATTGCAGCAAAGTTTTAAGCTGAGCAGAGGGTCTTCTTGGGCATGGGTCCATACAGAGCTATCAAGTTTAATGCTTGGCTTTCAAAGATGCTGTGAGAAGTGAAGAGGAGGGTGTATATGCAACCTGTGTGCAGAGTAAGCCTGAGAATGTGAGTGAGCAAAATACAACTTGAGTTTCTCCTTTGCCCTTGTAAGACAGAGTCCTAGGCTCCTGAAGAGAAATTCAGCAGCCCCCAAATTATTATGAAGATTGTTAAGTAGGATACAATGCTATAGAAAATTCAACACACACATGGCACAGTCAGATAATTCAGATACATTATACTTAACTATACACAAAACTCCTAAATTTCCACATTGCTCTAAAAGAGGGTGATTGGTCTACCCCAACTTACTCAATGACTTTTACATTGCTTATCTTTAGAAAGGGAACTAAAAGTAAAGGATAACATTTCCCAGGTCTGTGACCTAACTCTGTGACCTCTGGAAGATCTTGCAGGTTCCTCTTCTTTTCTCGCCTTGTATTTAGTGTGTACTTCCATTGTAAACTCTACTCTTTCATTGTATTTTTTTAAAGGATGCATCTTAGTCCAGTGGTTGTTCTGGTTCTTTTTACATACTCGATGGCTATGATAGCCTGTAGACAGGTGTGTTTAAGGAAGTCATCTATGGTATGCATGTGGTTGTGTTGTGGGTTTTTAAAAAGGCTGTTAACATGCCTCCAAAGTTGTTTCTCTGTTTCACATTAGGCCCTCCTTAGAAATTGATAGGCCCAAATCCCTGCCATTTTGTTCCACACTTTTTAGGCTACTGGAGTACAGGCTCATCATTAGAATAGCTATTCACTGTGAGGAATTTCTGCCTATTTTTTTTAATATACAGTGTATGAAAAAGTAGGAATTTGTACTATCATGGTCAGGCACACAAATATGATGATGAGTCTTTCTCAGAGGAATATGTTCAAGTTTCCACTCAAAAGATCTTTCTTTCTTTTTTTTTTATTTGATTTTTTTTATTTAAAAGAGTCTTTTTTCCTTATATACCAGTGTTTCCCCTCCCTTCCCTCCTCCTAGTCCTTCCCAATCTTCCTCCATGCTATCCATTCCCCAACGAGGCAAGGAGTCCCAGGGTGGCATATCCAGTTGAGGTAGGTCCAAGTTCCTCTTTCCAGTATTAAGGCTGGTGGCACATGCTGGGTAGGATTTGCTGAAGGTGGCAGAGGCAGGAGAAACTTGCTTTCTTTACTTGAGAAGAAACTCTGCTTTGTGCATTATCTCTAGCATTCTCCCTATTTGTTTGAAATAATAGACCTTCATCACCCCTTTTTTTCTTAGTTGTTTATTGGCACACCAAGGTGTGACACTACTGTGCTAGTGTATGCCTATTGTTGCACTTGCTTCACTTGCTTACTGAAACCTCCTTGGACTTCCAAGAAGCATTGATCAAGAGATGTAGTTATTGTTTGATGTTTTCTCCTTTATTATTATTTGAGAACTTACACATTCATATTGTATGCATTCCCAACATGCTGCGTGGTGGACTCAACATGATGCCAAGTAGGATGCTGGCATTCATCTGTGGACAGCAGCTGATCTGTGCCAGTAGAGCATGCCCCTAGGCATGGCTGTGTGGATCTATGCCCACCCGCTCTCTCAAAAAGAAATAACACGTGGCAATGGATGCTTTTACTTCCTCTTTTCCCTTCTTCCCCCTTCTTTCTTTCTTCCCTTTTTCTCTCTTTCTCTCCACTTCCCTTCTCCAGATATCCAAACTCTCTAAGTAAACTCTCTGTGCGGCACCTGGCAGTGAATGTATGAGTGTGTCTCTCCCACATCCAAAAAACTAACACATATAATGTGCTTTGATAAGATTCAGTTTCTATTTACTACCATTCAGTGCTTTTCCTATTGCCTTAACACATTCCCCTGTCAATTTCATTAGACTTTTAGAACCTACTGAATTCACTTAGTACTGTCAGTATGGATGTGAGTTTAAAACCACCTACTAAAAACATGGATAACATTTCATGTCCTTGGTCCTTGAGGAAAATGGAATCTCCCTCCACAAGAATTTTTAATTGCCAGAAACTCTCAAGTTGGGGGACTTTGTAACCTCTCTCCTCCCTGTTGGGATTTTGTTGACTAATTTCTCAACATGCAGGCTGTCACAATTATAAAGCATGGGTTCTATTTGGCATTATAATAAAAACCTGGAGACAGATATTTGTGAAAAAGCTGAAATATCAGAGACACAGAGAAACAAATCACTGCCCCTTATCACCTAGCTGCTTCTCATGACTCCTCAGACTCAATGCCTCAAGGGGAAGGAATCACAGGACAGGCAAAGGACTGAACTCCTGCCTCCTCTTTCTCTGCCCAGCTATCTCACTTCCTCATTCAACTTTTCTAGTGCTAGGATTAAAGATGTGTGCCACCACCATCTGGTTTTGTTTGGCCTTGAACACACAAAGATCCAGAGGATCTCTGCCTCCCACATATTGGGATTAAAGGTATGGATGACCTTCATGGCTTGGCTCTGTCCTCTGGTTTTCAGACAAAATTTATTAAATATAAAATATATCACCACAGGTTTATATATGCAATTGCCCTGTTGTGTTCTGAAAACGCTGATGTACTGTTTGAATCTATATTGTGCCCCACTAACACCACCACTGTTGTGCACTCTATATCTAGTCCCTGGGAGATGAATTCAGAGTGAGATTCCTGATGCAAACACTTTCTTCTGTACTGTCCAGTAAGGTAGGTCACCTCTTGTCTAGCCTACTGTGGAGACCACCAATTTTTATGCAAGTCAGTCCTCTAGGGCTCTCATCTGTTAGAAGTTCAGAAGAACATGCTTAGTTCTCTTGAAGCCCACCTGGATTTCCTCAGACTATTGCTTTTCCAAGCAGACATTAGGTGAGACAGGACTCTCAAAAAAATAAGAACTGTCTCCAGAGATAGTAAAATCCCCACTATGAAGTACAAATACTGCTTCAAAATTCAATTCTAGGGGCTGAGGCTGTTGGCTTCATTTCTTCTTCCTTGGAAAACTAAAAAGGCAAGTGAACATCTTGGAAGAGGCAAGGAGCTTTTACTTGTTCAGCTTGATAAATTATGAAGTTCTTAGGTGAAGAGGTAGAAATTTCCAGTAAGAGGCTTCACTTCAATCCTAAAGATAAAATGCAAATAAGGTTGAGGCAGCAGAGTTTCTGTCATGTGAGCTGGGACGCCAGGAACTAGTTAGCTTGAATAGCTGGTGCTGGCAGACTTGTGAGATTAAGAGAGTGATTGAAAAGGAATAACTTCTAAAAACTAACTTATAAGTAAAGTATAAGAAAAATAGCATTAAGGTACATATTTCCTTGACCTTTTATCTTTTGACTTTTAGGTTTTGTTATCCAAGTACAAAAATAATAATTTCAAAATAATTTTATGTGTATTTTAATTAAAACATTTTGAACAATATTTTCAAAAATATCCTTCCCAATATTCTCATGCAACAGAAGTTGTTATTAAAACACAGGGAACATTAAGTTTGTGTTGTTATCTTGAATATCAACATTCACTCATCAGTTTAATATAACATTTACTTACTGAATAAATAGCTCTGAGCTGTCAGATGCTCTGTCAGTGCTAGACATGCAAGAGTGAACAAAAGTAGATAAAACCTTGCGTTCATAGAGTTTATTTTCGGGGGTAGGGGTGGGAAATGAAGAATAAACATATAGAGATAAGCAAGATTCTATTTAATCCTAAAGTTAGGAAGAAAACTAAATTATGGTCAAGGGATAAAGTTTCATTTCTGTTGCTGGAATAAAATACCCTGAAAAAAATGCATCCATAAAAAATGAAGGGTTTGTTTAGCTTACATTTCCAAGCTACAGTTCATCATTATGGAGAAATCGTAGAGACCGGCTAGTAGGATGTATAGTCAATAGCAGAAAGAGAATAAATGTACACATGCTTACTCCTCAGCTTACTTTCTTCCCCTACACTTACATTGCTGAGCACCTAACTCACTGAATGGTAATGCCCACAGCAGCCTGGGTCTTCCCACATCATTGATTAACATAATAGAGACACAGACATACCCACAGGCCAATCTGATCTAGATAATCATTCCCTGAGATGTCTTTCCAGGTAATTCTAAATTGTACCAGGATAACATTTACAAGTCATCACAAGTGGTGGTGAGCAATGAAGAATGGGAAGACAATGGTTAAGTTGGTCAAGAAAGTAATATAGTAAAGAGCTCAAGATTAATTTTAATAATTAAATAAGTACAGTAACTATAGTGGTAATAGTGGTGGTAGGTAAAACCTGGTAAATGAATATTATTTTTATATATATATTGGATTCATCAATAGTTTTTCTTTCCCCTTTCCCTACCTCCCTTCCTTCTTTTCTTCTAGTCTTTACATCCCTGGCTACCTTAGAACTCCTTGCGTAAACCAGACTGGATGTGAATTCTCACTCTGTTTCCTGAGTGCTGGGCTTAAATGTGTGCACCATCATCTCAAGCCCTAGTTCCTTCCTTTCCTGCTACTGAGTAATATGCTATAGATAAGATATCGTCAGCTACAGCTTGCTGAGTTTCACTTGTGGCATCTCTAGCTTTGGGGTTTTAAAAGTTTAATTGCTAATATTGTCAACTTAAATTGACAGAGAAACATCTTGTAGATCAGAAAAGCAAATCTCTGGAAGCTTCTGCGAGCACATTTTCAGGGGTAAGCTGATCAAAAGTATGGTGTTAATGGCTTAATTACATTAGTAGATGTTGAAAGTGGGAGTTTGAGAGGTAGGTAAGAAGTAACAGCAGGAAGAATCAGTTTACCGGGGTGTGTTTTTGCTGGTTGTCCTTCTTCCTTTCTATATGTTTGAATATTCTACCCATAACTCTTTCTTCTTCTTGGAGACCATGGTGTGAAATGCTCTTTTCCTTGTGCCTTCTTTGGCATGATCTCCTGACACTGCGGATGCTGTGGATGTTCCTTAGGCTGCGATGCTCAGCTATTGGATCACAGTGATGCGAGTGTCTGATGAACACAAAAGGACACTACTCTGTGCAAGTTTTCTCATGAGCAGTTTTCTTTTCTCCCTTTTAGCTTAATCCCCAAGGGTGGAAATTCTGGGCATTGTGGTAAGTTGTGGTTAATTTTATAAAACATACACAAACCATTCTCCAGATTGGGTGTTCCATTTTCTATTTCCCAAAGCAATAGTTTTAGGGTTTTTCTCCATCACTAACACAATATGGTGGTGTCACTGTTTGACATTCTAATAAGTTTGAATATGTTTTCTTAAAATTAATGCCATTTACCCTACTTATATATACAGTTTTAAAAATCTTATTGAGTGTGTAAGTGTACCTCATGTAATTTTTTTCCACTTAAATGTCTAGAAAATTTTAGTAAGTTTCAATTTGATAATGGCTGCCTTAGTTTATATATTTAATAGTCACTTTTCAAACTTTTTAAAAGATTCACTTATTTCATGTGTGAGTGTTTTGCCCTCATCTGTGTATTATGCTATGTGCCTGCCTGCCTGATGTCCTTGGAGGCCAGAGGAGAAGAGAAGATACCTTAGAACTGGAGTGACAGGTGGTTTTGGGCTACCATGTGAGTGCTGGGAAATGAACTCAAATCCTCTGCAAGAGCAGAGAGTGCTCTTAACTTAACCATCATGGTTTTTGTTTTTTAAACATTTAGACATTTATTCATAAGATATAATTCATTAATTTTCTTTCTTTTTCCTTTGAAAAAAAGTTTCTCTGTGTAGTCCTGGCTTTCTTAAAATTAGCTCTGTAAACTAGGCTGGCCTTAAACTCATGGAGATCCACATGCCTCTGACCCACATAGGCTGGAATTAAAGGCACGTGCCACCACTGTTCAGCTAATTAATATTTTGTTAAAGCATTTCAATTGTTTGAATGACAAATAAAACATTTGAAGAGCATAAAAGTCCAGTCTTAGGCTATGAATACAGCATAGTGGCGTCTACTCACCTACCATACCTGAGGTCCTGCACTTCATCCTCAGCCCTGTGAAATAAAGACTCTTGTACTCGTAGTCTACAAAGTGAGCATCTTAAATAAGGGAAATTTTAAATGCTCAACACATAACAGCCTTGTCGTTGTAATTTTAATCAAAAGCTTATTAAGTATACATAGTAAAATTAAAGTCAGTTTTCAGACAATTGAGAAAAAGTGAATAAAAGTGATTTTTAAGAAATGGTGTTGGCCTGTCTGAATGGCTAAGATTAAAAACACAGATGACAGCCTATGCTGGAGAGGTTGCAGAGCAAGGGGAACACTCTTCCATTGTTGGTGGGAGTGTAAACTTGTTCAGCCACTCTGGAATGCAGTATGGTGGCTTCTCAGAAATCTGGGAATCAATCTTCCCAAGGATCCAGCAATACCACTTCTGGGTATATACCCTAAAGAAGCATACTTGCACTCCAAAGGCATTAGCTCAACTATGTTCATAGCAGCATTATTCATAATAGCAAGAACCTGGAAGCAACCTAGATGCCCCTCAACTGAAGAATGGATTAACAAAACTGTAGTGCATCTACACAATGGAGTGCTATTCAGCAGTAAGAAAAAAAATGATACTCTAAAATTTTCAGGCAAATGGATGAATATGGAGAATATCCTCCTGAATGAGGTATCACAATCCCAGAAAGAGAAGTATAGGATATACTCCCTCATTAGTGGACTTTAAAAAAAAGTATAAACAGAGAGAGATGTCATTGTACACAAGAACTCAAGGCTAGAACATAGCTAAATGACACAATGCCTCACTTTTGCATTGATGGCTTCTGGCAGTGGGATGGGTAAGGAAAGTCTTGTTTTCTTTAAGGGTCTGGCCACAAGGAGTTTAATTAAGCTCCAGTAAGTAAATGAACAGCATGAATTGGCAGTTTTGTAAATGGGGAGATCATAAGAGTGGGAATGATTCTGAGAGGACTGATATCTGAGTTTGATGAGGTACATGATGTAAAAACACCAAATAATAAATATATATATATATATAATTTTTTTAAAAAAGAAATACTATGATTAATAGCAGGGTTTAACTGGCTTTGTAACTTTTAAAGTCTTTGTTTATTTTTTTAAGTTTTATGGAATTATATGATATGTATTTTTCCTAGTTTTTTAAGTTATAGTAGAATTCTGTAGTAAATCCATATTTTCTTGTGTTTGTTTCTGTTATTGCTATTTTTTATTTTTAGTATAGAGTATTTTATTAGTATTTCAAGGTTACAAAGTATGCATTTGTTAAAATCATTCATTGAATTTAGGTTTAATTTTGCTATCTAAAAACTCATCAGTTTTTTTCAGTATCTTCAATTCTTCAAGTTATCGAAACAAATTTACAGTGTATGTCCTTATGATTTTCTAGAATGTCATTCATATCTATTATAATGTTTGACTTTCAATTACTAGTTTTATTGATGTACGTCTTTCCTGTTTTTGTTTAATTTGGTTAAGAATTTGCCAGTTGTGCTTAATCCTTAAAAAATAATAATTAAAAAAAAGAAATGGTGTTGGAACAAATGAACATCCATAGTTCAAAATATAAGTATTGCTTTCAATCTCTCATATTTTATAAACTTTAATTCAAAATGGATTCTTGTCTAAATAAAATTGATAAAGCTATGAAAATTTTAAAAGAGATTATAATAGAAAATCCTGTGACTTGGTGTTAAGTGATGTCTCAATTAGCTTTAATTATCAGCATGACTGAGCCTAAAGTCATCTGAGAGGAAATTCTCCACTGAGGACCAACCTAGATCAGACTTGTCTGTGGGGGATTGTCATTATTATTAATTGACTTGGGAGGGCCCAGCCCACTGTGAGAAATACTATCTTTATGCTGGTGATCCTGAATTATAAAAGAAAGCTAGCTAAACATGAGTCAATGAACAAGCTAGACTGAGAACCTGCAATCAGCATTCTTTTATAATTCCTACCTCCAGGTTCCTGCCTTGAGATTCTGCTCTGACTTCCTTCAGTGATGGACTGTGTCTTGGAAGTGTAAAAGGCAAGAAAACTTGTTCTTTTGTGGATTGCTTTTGGTCAGGATGTTTGTCTCCAAAACAGAGAAAACAAAACAAAACAAAACAAAATTCAAACACTAGAACCGGTAAGAAAACTAAATGTCATTAAGTATTAAAATAAACCAAGAGCCACAAGAAAAATGATTACTGCATGTTGAGGGCAGGGCAAGGGCACAATGAATACACTGTGGAAGGTGTGGAAATACTCAAGCATTAGTAGCTGCTTGGTAGAAAAACCAGAAGTTTTCCTGAAGAAGTGTCCACTGGCCAAATATCAAACACTTTGAATTTAAAAATACATTGTGATGACAGTGTTCTGTAACATACTGAATTAAAGACAATCTAAAAATTACAACTCCATAGAATAAATTTCCTTAAAATGAAAAAATTAGAAACAGATTTGTTTTTTTGTACAGAAAGATTCTACTTAAAACAAAAACCGAAAAAAAAACTGAAATAATGATTTTTACCTAAAATTACTCTTCTCAGCATAGTTCATTAGATGTTGAAAATATTAAGTAAGCTACATGTTCAGACAAAAGATATTCATGTTGAAAGTCAACATATTATTTTTATAAATTACAAAAATATATACATAATGACATATGTTAAACATGGCATTGCTATTTATTGCTATGTTTGGAAGAAGATTTGCCTCTTTATGTCATAAAGCAAGGAAAGCATAAAATCACCTACTGTAGCATTCTGTCCTAGAGTATTCAAAGAGAAATTATTTATAAAAAATGAGCTAATGACTTTCCCACCTCGTGGGAAAATGTATTTATTCATCTATATTCCTCCAAACAAATTTATTCATCTGTATTCCTCAAAAAAAAAAAAAAGAGGCACTTTCTTCGATTAAAGTAGAATAAAGAGAAATTATTAGTGCTTGGGTCACAACAAGATAAAAATGACAAGTGTGCTGGTTAGTTTTTATTGTCAACTTGGCACAAACCTAGAGTCATCAGGAACAGGGAACCTCAACTGAAGAGCTGGTGTGATGAGATTGTTTTATGGCTGTGTTGAAAGGGCATTTTCTTGACAGTTAACTGGTTTAGGAGAACCCAGCCTTCTGTTTGTGATGCCATCCCTAGTCAGGTGGGACTGGGCTACATCAGAAAGGTAGTTGAAATTGAGTCTGGGAGCCAGCTAGTAAGCAGCATTCCTCCATAGTTTCTGCTTCAAGCTCCTACCTTCCTATTTCAGTTTCCCTTGATGATAGGAAGCTAAAAGAATCATTTTGTCCTCCAATTTGATTTTTGGTAATGATGTTCTGTCACAGTAAAAGAAACAAAACTAAGGCATATATTTTCAATAACAAACTAAATATTAAAACTCGTGGCCCATCAGACATAAGTTGCAGTTAGATCTAGAGTTCCTTGATTTTATTTAAATCAGTTTTATAAGTTATTGTATTCTTTTTCTATTATGTATCACCTTCATATAATTTGCTTCCTACCTGATTCTATAAAAAGTAACTGAGAGTGATTGTTACTGATAAGGACAAGAGAATGTGAATGATTTGTTCTGTGTCATGATGAGAGTTAATTACACAGGAAAGATTGAAAGGTAAAGGCTTCATCTTTAAAATACAACACAAAACATCATATTAAAAAAGAACCCCATGATTTTTTTGAGACAAATAGCCATAATATTCCTGATCTTACTTTATTTCACATTGTAAGAATTGAAAAATTAAACTGAAACTCAAATTTTATCTTATTATTTAGAACATTAAAACATGTTTCATATGAGATAGGTGTCTAGTTACATGGAAAAGGGTTTTTGTCCTCTGGGTGATTATGGTCTATGTGCTAAAAGAAAGAATTTGTTTGAGGTATAAGAAAGGATGAGTCAAATTTCTCTACCCAAGGAGAGACCAATAGATTCCAATTTCAGTTGTATTAATTGAAATTATTTTACTTTCATTTTTATTGAAAGTATTTTTATATAATATATTCTGATCATATTTCTCTCTCCCTCATCTTCTCTCAAATTCTCTCTACCTCTCTACCCTTCCAACTCCACATCCTCTTTCTCTCTCTTAAGAAGACAAATAAGCATATAATTAAACAAACCAGCATAAGAAAGATAAAGCATCACAGAAACACACACACCATAAAAACTTAAAATCAGAAGACCAGTTGTGAGATAATGCTCTCTTGTACACTGTAAAGATTTGTAACTTGTATTAGTTTAATAAAAACACTGATTGGCCAGAAGCTAGGCAGGAAGTAGAAGTAGGACAACCAGACAAAGAGAATTCTGGTAAGAGGAAAGGCAGATCCAGATGCAGAGGAAGCAAGATGAAAATGCTACATTGAGCAAAGATACCAAGACACATAGCTAATCATAAATAGAATAATGGGCTAAAGTAAATGTTAAAGCTAGTCAGTAATAAGTCTGAGCTGCTGGCCAACATTTACTATAATATTATGCTTCTAAACAATCATTTCATAAGTGGCTGTGGGACTGCCAGATGGGACAGAAAAACTTCTACAACAAACAGTAAGGTAAAAAATTTCCAAACAAGCAGTATGAAAAAACAACACAACGCAAAGCAAAGCAAAGCAAAACAAAACAAAAAACTTTTCAAAAATATCCAAGTTAATTTTGTCTTGGCCATCTATGGCTAAGTACAGGACCTGCCTTTATGTATGGTTTGTATACTCAGTGAGGCTCCATTGGAGAAAGCTAATTTTTAATTTATGAGTGACAAATGGAGAGAGCTTCTGGGTTAGAAATGGAACTTAAGTCCATTCTCCTCTCAGCACTGGGTCCTCAGATGACTTGAACCTGTGCAGGCCCTGAACATTCTGCCACAATCTCTGTGAGCTCATACATGTGTTAGTACTATTGTATCTGGAAGGCACTGTTTACTTGAAGTCCTATATCTCTGCTGGGTCATCCAATCTTTCTGTCTCTTCTGCATAGCTCCCTGATTTGTGAAAGAAGATATTGATGAAGATATCTCATTTAGGACTGAGTATCCTAAAGTCTCTCTCTCTGTATTGTCCAGTTTGAATTAATTCCCATCTCCTGCAGAAGCTTTTATGATAATGACTCAGTGAGACACTGATCTATAGATATAGTAGAATGTCATCAGAAGTCATTTTATTGCTATATTTCTTTAGTAGAACAATGGTATTTGATTTTCCTCTAGGTCTGCATACAGCCTCTCTAATCTCAGATCATTGTCAACCACTTCTTGTGGAATGGGCCTTAAATCCTAATAGATAGTAGTAGCTTATTCCCATGATTATTGTCCAATTATTTCATGAGAGTGTCATGCAGGAAGGTCACCTAATTGAGTTTTTTTTTTTAAAAAGAGTTATTAGCACTTGTGGAAGAAAAACAGATCTTACTCAATCTTATTTAATGACTGCAACAATCCTCAATTGACTTTTTATTTGAGTTAAAATTCTAAAATTGGGATTTGGCTGCACCTACAAGGGCATAAAAATGTGAAAGACTAAACAAAACAACCACAATTGCTGTGTTGTCTTCTATCAAGTATCATTCTAGTAAGCTTTCTATTACTGGGACAAAATACCAGAGGAAAATCTGCTGACAATAAGAAAAATTATCAGAGTTTACAAACTCGGTTCTGGTACAAAGTCAGTTTGTTACCAACTTTCATAGGGGCAGAACACATAAGAGAGGAAATCTACTTACAAGAGAGAAAGACTGCTAACTTCATGGTGATGGCAATTGGTAAGGAATTGGTGGAGAAGGAGGAGAAAATAATAGATGAGAAGGAGGGATAAAAAGAGAAAGACAAGGAGTAAAAAGAAAAGAAAAGAAGGAGCAGGAGAAGGAGGAGCAGGAGCAAGAGGAGAGAAGCATGAGGAGGAGGAGCAGAAGGAGGAGAAAAACGATATCCCCTTTAAGTGCATACACACAATGTCCTAATTTTCTTCTAATAGATCCCAGTCCATAAAGATCCCACCATCTCTCAACACAGACTGACAAGCAACCCTTTAAGACATTAATCTTTGGCAGCCATTCCATATCCAAACTTTAACAAGTTCTATGCTGCCCTTATGTTTATGAAGGCAATTAGCTCCATCTCCTCAGTATGGTGTTGCTATTTGGGAAGACCAGTACTTCTTGTTGATAAGGCTGTCTTGTTTCTCTTTTGATTTGTGCAGCTTGTGTTCATTCTTAATGTCAGGTTGATATTGGTCTGGACTCTTCACATCTTATTCACAATGAATAAATTCACACATTGCATATTCATCTCAACAACTGCTATTTGTGCAGATCAGATTAATGTGTTTTAGGTTCTCTTTAAGAAATTGAAAATGTGAAGCAGAGCTTTACACTTAAAATGATACATTAAAGTAGTTATTCATATATTTTATAGGAGTGCTAAGCATAGATTCTCACATACTATGCACTTTCAAAAATTACTGAATAAATAGTAGGCTGTCATAGAGGGTGTGATTGTCTCTTGAGTAGGAATGAAAGATCATATGTCGACAAGAAAGTGTGTGTCAATTTGAAAGCCAAAAAAGTTTGAAAGAATTATTGATCAGTGTTATTATAATCATGACTTGTTACTTTTGTAATGCAGACATGTAAAAAGTCAATTGCAAGTATTAGTCACCATTGACAAATGCAGATGATTGAATGGTGGTAACTCGTGATGGCTTCCTGTTCTCTGTTTTCATTTTAGCCCCTCAGTTTAGTTTTTTTCCATGGGACTTGTGCTTTCATGCTTTGTGAAGCTAAGATGCTTTTTTTGCTACATCTATGCATGCAAACTGAGGGCTCAGAGGATTAATTCAGGAAGTTGTTGCCTCTTTTCTTCTTCTGTTAAAAACAAGACTGTGTTTCAGAAGTTAATGTTATTTTTGCTTAGCTCTTATTGTTAATTTTTTAATTGTTTGTTTTGGGTGTGATGTGTGTAATATCTGCCAGCATTTTCACTGACATTTTATGATTGATTGGACTTGGAATAGGATGTTATAAAAAATTTGAAAGTATGCTATTAAAACATGCATGAATATACTCAGATATTTGCTTATTTGTGGAAGAAACAATTAATGAATTATTCACAAATACAGAGAAAAATTTGTTTTCTGTTTTTCAAATATTAAAATTCTTTTGTTACTTGTCCAGTGATGATTAATTACATCTATGTTTTCCTTAAGAGTTACTTCTTGGCAACAGCTGTTCATCCTGATATCAGGTTATGTCAAAACAGTTGCTGACTTAAAAGGTCTTGTAGTATATTTTATTATATACCTAACGAGAACTGACATATTGCTACTGAGAAGTAGGACTCTAAATTTGAACATCTTCCAGAACTGTGCTTAGATAGACCTGCTGAACTAACACTACCATACTGTGAACCACAGGCATAGCATTTTCCTGAATACAGTGCTACCACTTAACATCAATACAGTTATACTCCCAAGTCTTGTCATTACAATTCTAAAAAGCTGATAAAGAGAATTTAAAGAAAACTTATCACGTAGATAACCAATCATTCAAGATGATCTTTTATCATTATTTTCAGTGTGTTGTTCCAAGAGCTATAGCTCTATGTGTGAGATAGATTTGGAGCTGATAAAATGCGGGATCTCCACATTGTTTTCCATTTATTTGGGGCACCTACCATCTCTATGGCAGTTAGTCTAATCCAGGATGGTATGTTCTGTTTTTAGTGTGTGTGGACCTTAAGCAAAGCCCATAGTACTTAACCAACCATGATATGTGATATGTCTGGTCTGACAGGTTGACTAAATGATTGCCCAGAAAATTGAAATGGTCTGACTAAACTCTTCCTTAAAGCATTAATAAAACGATTCCAAAAACCCAGATTATCTGAGCATGAGTTAGAGAAGGTTAAAATTAAATGTGGGAGAAACCCTCCTACATTGTCACTTGCTTTCTCTGAGGATTTTTGGATGGATCGGGAATCATTTGATTGCAAGTGCCAAAATGCTGTTACCACAGCTGTGCAGCCCGGTAACAGGCCACAGAGAAGATGGAACACTGACATCACTTCTCTTGATGCTTGGAAAAAGAACCAAAGATGTTTGTGGCTGGAAGTATTGCCTTTCCCTGACTGTGTGAGGCATGTAGAAAAACAGCTATGCCTATAATCTTGGGTTTTAAATTTAGGGTGAGAGAAAAAATAATAATCTCTTGGCCAATTTAACACTGATTTTAAATGATATGTTTCTGTTTCACTGGTGTCAATGGATAATTTGCATAAAAACCTTGTACTCATTCAAAGTGTCATCACACCCTGCCCAGAAGAATAAAGTGTTTCATCTGTTTTTAAGTGAACAATAGTGTAGATTAGGGAATAGGCAATTGATTTGTTGAGAATATAGAATGTATTCAATTCATTACAAATGCAGAGGAAGGAGACACAAGGTCCATTGAGCATCAATGGTAGGTAGTCCTTTGTTTCAATAATTATTAAAGAATAATGGAAATGTAGTGAGAGCAATCTTGATATCTTTTATAGGAATGTTACAGAGTTGGACATGCATAATTGCTCATCTATCCATAAGGTGAAGGAGACTACTCTCCACCCTGAGCAAAAGAAAGTCATATTCAGCATGAACTAGCTTCAGCTGCTGTTTGTAGGGAGGGGGAGATTGGCATTCACAAGTAGTTAGTCCATCAACTACACAGTTTCTTCCTTCAGTAGGCAGGAGCTTTGCTTCAGTGCTTAAGTGGTGACTTTTCTCAGGACCTGGACCTCTTTTGTGGGAACATTACAGGTAGCTACCAGCTATGTCAAACCCCCATAAAGATAACAGAAAGAGTTTTTTTGTTTTGTTTTCAACAAGAAAGTACTGAAGAAGACTTGTTATTTAAGACATTTTTGTGTTTTCAGAATCTCTTTCTTTTCAACAGTGGAGTGATACAGACTTCCTAAAATTTTATTTGCCTCAGGTATGGTCATTTTATATCTTAATTGTTTTGCATATATTCAAAGCAAAATATTTTAAAAGTCTGAAATCAAACACAGAGCAATCTACTTTCCAAACTCTTAGAAAAACATAAAGCATGCATTTTATTTTTGAACTGACAGTTTTGATTTGAGCTTGTTTTTCTAGCCTTTCTCTCAATCCCTACACCTTCTTTAACTCTTTCTGTATTCATCATCCCAGACCACTTACCAGTCTATATCTCTGTGATTTTTCCCCAGGGGTCCTCACCTCATCGATTGTCCTCATCCATCCAGGAAATCTCAAATAGACGATATCCTACCAAGCTTTTAGAAGCTATGAATTGCTATACATTTTCTACATTTATTTGTCTCTGCTAAATATGACCTTACTATGATTTCTTTATCAAATATAAATCAATCCTGGGCACAATGCTGCATTATTCTCTGCTGGGAATCACAAAAATATAAAATAGGAACTCAGGTGGCAATGGCAAGGCTAACCAATCAGAGCCAAGGACTTTGGTGAAGGTAAAGCCAAAACTCAAGGACTTTTGGTGTAAATTGCCTTTGAATGTGTGAGCTGTTTCTTGCAGAGGACTTCTTGTGTTTACATAATTGTAGCTTTCCCATTTGTTATTTCCTTGAGATTCATTTCGCAGGAACCTTTAGCAATGTGATTGATCATTTACTGAACACAATTTCACTGATACATCTGGGGGCATATGGATAACTTCCCCTAATCATGTGTGAAAGCAGTAACATAGCAAGATCTCTTTCTCACAAATCATGGCACTGTTCCTTTGCCCAGGAGTCAATGTCTACTCCCCAGAAACTATCTTTACTGTAGACACCTGGACAGGGTCAGTCCTTAGAGAAAGTATTTTGTTTGAAACATTTCTCTAAGCATCTAAGGACAGTTACAGATAAATGATAACTGGTATGCCCTAAGCTCATCAACACTATAGAAAAGAGCAAACACCACTAATATTAGACCCTTTAATCCCTATACTTATTTACACCTGGATTCATTAAAACAAAGTCCTAACTTAAAGATCTATTGTTTATAATATAAGAAAAAAGGTAATCAGTCAAATCCTAGTTGCAGGTATAAAATAAACAATTACTCTGAAGTGCTACACTACAAAGCCTGAGAAGCTAGAAGGTGATAGGTTCTATTTCTTGTACAAAAGTGATGGTGAAAAGGACCTAATGGAAACAGCACTGGACTTTCCTTTGTTCATTTATTTATTTATTTATTTATTTATTTATTTATTTATTTATTTTTATTTTTTATTTTTATTTTTTTGCTGATCGATAAACTTTTAACATTATACCTAGCCACATTTAGGGATTTAATTGGAGCACATGATTTTCCCCCTTAGATTGCTCTGTTGATTTAATCTTTAGTTGACCTCCAGCAGAAAAACTTAGACTAGCCACTCCCACCTTGTGTCATAAAGCAAATCTAACAGTTCCTGGCTGTGTGTAAATCTTCTCACCCCTCTCTGTGACCCTGAGAAATGTAAGCCCCACATTGCCTTGCCAGAGAATAACTGCCTGTATGTATACAAGCCTGTATACAAGCCTTTGTCTTTAGTGTTGCAATTATTGTGGCAACAAGAGTCATGCCAATGAAGATGATGAAGTAAAGAGAATAGTGTGAGCATATTTCTTGAGATCTCTTATAGTTATTCCTCTTGGACCCTGAGAGAAAGCCTTGTTGGGGCTAGTTCCCCCCATGGCTTTCATTAATCATCAGATACAACATATTTGTAAGACATTAGTGTGAAGTGTGGTATTTACTAAACAATTTTTTTAAATATTGAGAAAAAATCCATAATTTTTACAAAATATTTTACTTCCAAGTACCTGCTAGAAATAGTCTTTCTTCTATGAGTTTGTGTCTTTCTCTCACTTTGATCTATCTTCTCCATCCTAGGGTACCTGTATTTCCTCCAGCACTCCTTTGCATGAGAAGTCGGCTCCAATTGTTGGCCTTGCAAAACAGTTGCTGGCTTAGACCTCAAGCAAATTTATCCGAATATCTTCTGTACAAATAATAGGCTCTCCTCAAGATGATATTTATTCCAAATCATAAGAAAGATAAGTTCTTGTGGGATATCATAAATAGAAGGTGATGGTGTGTTCAGCTAGATTCTTTGCTCTATATGATAGAAAGCTGTGGTATTTGTCTTGATAATCCACCCTCCTACTTCTGTGTCCTCTGTTCATCAAGAACATGAATCATTTGTATGCTTTCGTATATTGTTTTGGAAACATTGTAATCCAAGCCTCAAAGAACACATTTGGAATCATCCCATTCTCTTTAGTTGTTTTTATATAGTTTGAGAAGCATTTGTGTTATATCCTGTGATTCTTCTTTTAAGGAATTTTTTTTTCCTTTGACATACTATTTCCTGTTCTCCCTTCCTTCTCTTCTCCTGCTGCCTACCTCAATTTCCATCCACTCCTCAAACAGGGGTAAGACCTCCCTTGTATTTAACACAGGTTAACATACCAAGCTGAGGCAGGACCCAGCCCCTCCTCCATATATTAAGGATGAGCAAGTCATTTTACCATAGGTAGTGTGAGCTCTAAAAAGCCAGTTCATGCATGTACTCAGGATAATTCCTTGTCCTATAGCTAGGGGGCCCAATAACAGATTGATCTACTCATCTCTCACTCTCATTCAGAGGGTTTAGTTTGGTTCCATGCAGACCCTCCAGTTGTTATTCTGGTGTCTGAGAGCTCCTATTAGCTTGGGTCAGCTGTCCCTATGGTTTACCCATAGTGCTCTTGACCTCCCCCTTTCTCCTCTAGTAGCTCGTCTCTCTCTTCAGCTGAACTCTAGGAGTTCCACAAATTACTGTTGGTGTCTGCATCTGTTTCTATCAGTTATTAGATGTAGGTTCTAAGACGACAATGAGGGAAGTCAACAATCTGACTACAGGGGAAGGCTAGTACCATCTTTGTCTACAAATTTCATGAATGTCATTGTTTTTTACTATGGAATGATACTCCATTGTGTAAATGTACCAAATTTTCTTTATCCGTTCATTGGCTGAGAGGCATCTAGATTGTTCCCAGATTCTGGCTGTTATGACTAATGCTGCTATGAACATAATTGAGCAAGTGTCATTGTGTGGTTGAGCATCTTTTGAGTATATGCCCAAGAGTCATATTGCTGGGTTACGAGATAGGCTGATTCTCCATTTTCTGAGAAACTGCCATACTGCTTTTCAGTGTGGCTAAAGTACTTTACATTCCCAGCAGCAGTGAAGGAGTGTTCCCTTTTCTCCATATCCTCTTCAACAAAAGGTGTCATCTCTGTTTTTGATCTTAGCTATTTGGACAGGTGTAAGATGGTATCTCATAGTTGTTTTGATTTGCATTTCCCTGATGGCTAAGGATGTTGAACACTTTCTTAAATGTCTTTCAAGCATTTGAGGCTGGTGAGTATTTTCTACTTAGATGTGTACCACATTTTTAAATTGGATTATTTGGTTTTTTAATGTCTAGTTTCTTGAGATTTTTAAAATATATTTTAGAAATGAGTCCTCTAATGGAAATGGAGTTGCTAAAGAAATTTTCCCATTTCATAGGCTGCCAATTTTGTATATTGACCATGTCCTTTGCCTTACAGAAGCTTCTCAGGTTCAGTGTGTCCTGTTTATTAATTGTTGTTTTCAGTGTCTGTGCTATTGGTGTTATATTTAGGAAGTGATCTCCTGTGCCAATGCATTGAAGGCTACTTTTGACTTTCAATTTTATCAGATTCAGTGTAACTGGATTTATGTTGAGGTCTTTGATTCATTAGGACATGAGTTTTGTACAGGGTTGTAAATATGGATCTCTTTGCATTCATATATATATGTATATATATATATATATATATACACCCACTTATGCCACCACTGTTTGTTAATAATTTATTTGCATTGCACAGTTTTGGCTTGTCAAAAATCAGGTGTTCATAAGTGTGTGGATTAATGTCAAGGTCTTCAATTTGATTTCATTGGTCAACCTGTTGTTTTTTATGCCAACCAAGTTGTTTTTATTTCTATAGCTTTATAATAAACCTTGAAGTTAGGGATGATAATGTCTCAGGAACATCCTTTATTGTATAGATTATTTTGGCTATTATGGGTTTTGTTTTGTTTTTTCTTGTTTGTTTTGTTTTATTTTTCCATAGGAAACTGGGTACTGCTTTTTTGAGGTCTGTGAAGAATTGCATTGAATCTGTAGACTTTTTTTTTTAAGATTACTATTTTTTACTATGTTGATCCTACCTATCCAAAAAAAATGGGAGATCTTTCTATTTTCTGAATCTTCTTCAATTTCTTCCTTTAAAACCAGGATTTTTTCATATAGGTCTTTCACTTCTTTACCAAAATATTTTATGTCCCACTGTTAGGGATCCCACTAGAAGACCAAGCTACACAACAGTCACATATATACAGGGTCTAAGTCAGTCCCATTTAGGCTCCTTGGTTGTTGGTTCAGTCTCTGTGAGCCCAGGTTAGTTTTTTTCTGTGAATTTTATGTGATGCCCTTGATCTCTCTGGTTCCTAAAGATTCTCTCCCTTCTTTCCAGTTATGTTAAGCTTTTTCTAGAACTAATTCAGGGAAGCCATTTTAATCTTGTTGATTTTAAGTGTTAACTTTGTGAAAAAAAGTTTATGGAATGTCTTAACATGCCTACACATTAAATATGGAGTGGGCAATTTAGAATTCTCTACCTACATCTTGAAGGAGTGAGTTTTAAGTAAGGTTACATCAGTACCTCCAAGTTTTAGTTCATCTAACTTCATCTATAAAGTATTCTTTTCAGTCACTGTCATAAGACTAACAAGAACAATTTTATCATCACACTAAACCGTACTGGTAAAAAGAAAAAAGAATGATGCTTAACCATCAGAGATCACCATGAGAACAATTTTATAAGTAATAATTGTCTTCTAAATATTTTATTGCACAGGACAGGAAACCATGTTCATTTTTTTTGTTTTATTTTTGATTATTTAAGTCTCTCTATATATGTATGTATATAAGTGTTTGTGTTTCTGTTCCTCTGTAGAAAAGTGTGTGAACAGGTGAACTCACTTATAGATGTGGTTGTGTATGTAGGTCAGAAGTCAATATGGTGTAATTTCCTGTACATCTTAGTTTTTGAGATAGAATCTTTTACAGGCACTCACTTTATTGGCTAGATCGGCTGCCCATCAAACCCTTAGACCCACCTGTATTTGTACACCAACCACCAGAAGATTTACAGGCATGAACCACCATGATTACAAAATTGGGCACTGAGGATCCAAGCTCAGGCCTTATGCTTGTGCAGAAAGAATTTTTCTGATGGAGCCATTCCACAGCCCCTCAATTTAGAGTTTTGATTGAGCTACAAATGCCACAAAGCAACAAGACTCCATTGCCTGCTCTTCAATAAGTTAGTGCTCAAAAACCAAGCCTTTCACAAACATTCATGCGAACCCTCTATGCATAAAGCACACATTTTAAAGGGGAGGGATTTACATTGCTATTCTCAAATGAAGTGATTGCATTATGCTTGCCACACTAAACACACACATTCTGAAGTGTTTGCATAAAAGCTTTGACTTTCAATGTAACTGGTCTTGTGGAAGTGATGCTGATATTTAAAAGTCAGTAGAGGTGTATAGCACATGCCAATTTGCCTTTGTAACATATTTAAAGCACTTTCTTTGCTAGATAAGGGGACCAAAGCAGCCATGGCTAAGAGCTCAAACAATTTTCCTGGATCGTTCTGGAGAAAACAATTTATGGCTCTGGGAGACTACTCAACATTTTTCTAAGTGCTCTTAGGTCTAAATTGAATCTCTGCAGCCTGGGTACAGCTGCCTCTGTGCAACTTATTTGTAGCACCTCTGATTGACAGACATTATTGTTTCTTTTTCCTCTGTCCTTTTTTAATTCTTAGTTGAGGATGAGGACCATGTAGAAAGCAACCTTATCTAACCTGTCACAACTGTTCCTAGTCACCCTTGAACAAGTGGCGAGGCGAGGCTGAAAGCAGAGCAGAGATAACTGAAGTCCTTCTAAAATGGCTGTTGAAGGAGACTAGCCAAGAAGCTTTGCCAAATCTCTAAGAGATTGACCTTCTGCTCCATGTTCAACCAGAACCATCCTGTGAATGGTTTGACTTTGTAAGCTGTCTCAAACGTTTTTATTCATCTTCAACTAAAGGCATATGGGAAAGACAATTCATTTCCAAGAAACCAACAGTATTGTTTACAGAAGTTCTTATGTTCTCCAACTGCAACTGTAAATCCACTAAGACCTGTCCAAGGGGGTTTGAATAGGATCCTGCTCCCTCCTTGTGGGAGCATTAGGATCTTTAGTCTAGAAGAACTGTAGGAAACCAAAATGCCAGAGTTGATTATCTATAAAAACAACTCACTTATGTGTGAGTAGTGATTGTGTACAGAGGTTTTGAAGTCATTAGGCATCCTCTTTTGTAAATACCTAGTGAAGATGTACTATGACAAAATGTGAAAAACCAGAACTCCTTCTCAAACATAAGCAGGCTCCAATGCCATCACCTAGTTTCTCCTAATGGCTGTCCTATGAACTTAGAAACAGTCTCATTACAGTGTGTTCTCTCACTGGATAAAAAAAAAGTGAGAAAAAAAGGATGTCTTATTAGCCCTGGGGCACTGTGGTTCAGTATGCTGTGCCTGTTACTTTTTTTAAATTTAATTTGTGTCATATGCCTGTTTGTATGAGTGTTTATGCCTGTTATAGAGTTGGTTTAATCAGGGGTAACATTTGCCATAACAAAGTAGTTTTTCCAAAGACTCTTTTATTATTTATGTGCTTGCTACCAATTTATAGTGGATATAAACAAAGAAGCTAGTCACACCTGTGACGGAGATACAACATAGCTTCACTGTATCAAATGTTAGCTGGCACTACTGGGCAATTCATTCACCCTGTTTATTATCATTTTTTTGTTTCCTTCTGTGCTTATTTAAGAGAATCAAAAGTTCTATGTTTCTATTGGCATCTAAATATAAGGTTTAAGCTGCTTCAATTTGCTGGGCTTCCTTTTGTAATAGTCTTCTAGAGCAGGAGAGAAGTAAAGCCCACTGTTAGCATTTAGTATCCTCAAGTTAAGTCAGATGGCTCCTCATCTTTCTCATTCCCATTCTAGGACTGTCTCTAAATTCTGGTGGAAAGGCAGTGGGGAAAAATAGCTTGGAGAAGAACTAACTTAGTAGAGTTTGCTAGTTCTCTGGGCATGGTGGTAATTGTAAAAACTTGTATATGTTTGCAGAGAGATAAATGAAGCAAGATGCATGGTGGGAGGAAACTTTTGCATATATATCTGTATCACCCAATGAGCTACATCAACTTGTGCATCCTACTCCATTTTAGGTATGAATCATAATATTGTTTGTGTGCTGTGTGGAATAAGAGAGGGCTAGAGATCTCTTATGGATTGGAGTGTAAGAGAGGAGGCATGGGGTCAGATAAGCTACAGGGATGGTGAGAGTGTGTAAGAAGAGGCATTAGGATAGGGTGCAGAGATGGCATTTAACTACAAAGCAAAAACCTGGCAAGAACTCTATGTGTTTTCCTTTTCTGTTTAGAGATCAGAGTTAGAGAGAAAAATGATCTGTTCATGATTCATAGAAGGCAGCACTTAACCAAAAGTACATAGTTATGTATTTAAGAACTGCAAAAATGGAATTATATACAGATAAAACAAATGCTTGGAAAATCATAAGCTCTGGGGGAGAACATATTAATCTTGTATTCCTTAATGGTAATGTTTTTAAACATCCTTCTAACTGTTTACATTTGTAGTTTCTTGCTGCTGCCAACATTCACTAGAGAAACTTCTTATGGTGGTGAGTAGTGGTTAATGCAGAGATTCATTACTATTCAAAGTGCTGAAAATAAATGACTGTGGAGGATGGTGTGATAGCTCTGAGGTTAAGAGCAATGGTTGCTTTCTAGAGGACCTACATTGTACCCATACGGCACCTCACAACCATCAGTAACCCCAGTCCTACAGCATCATGTATCCTCTTCTGGCCTCAAAGGTTCTGCATGTATATGGTACACATATACACATGTAGATAAAACACTTATACATATAAAAATAATAGAAATAAAAATAAGTGACTGTGAATGCCCATCCATCAATGGGGCTTCTTTATTACCACTCCTGAGACTCAGAGAACATGGTAGAAGAAGGACCAGAAACAAATGTAAGGGCAGAAAGATGGGGACGATGTCTATAAAATGCTGTCCTCTGGACATAGCATTGCTATTGCACGTATAAACCCACAGGATCAACACACTTAAAAATTCTAACAGGAAGGGAAGAAATGTTCCAAGGCCCCCCCCCCAGCCAGAGGGCCTATTGACAGTGAATGGCTGCTTAAGTGTAGCCACTATTAGGTTGCCTATACTCCAGTGGATGACAATACACCCATGCATCTATGGACAACACTAAGTATACTCAACAGATTAATAACCAAACAAACAATTTCAGAAAGGAGAACATGAAATAGGAGAGATGATGTGAGGGGGGAATTTGGAAGGGGAACTGATATGATCATGACAAATTGCATACACATTTGAAATATTCTAGGAATTAATATAAATATTATTTTAAAATCTGAAAGAAAGTTTTACATAAAATTAAAAAGATGGGGAGCTGGAGAGATGGCTCAGTGGTTAAGAGCACCGTTTGCTCTTCCAGAGGACCCGGGTTCGATTCCCAGCACCCACATGGCAGCTAACAACTGTCTGTAGTTCCAGTTCCAGGAAAACACCAAGGCAAATAAATAAAAATAAATAAAGTTTAAAAAACAAATTAAAAAGATGACCATGGTGTAATTTAATAAGGATTCCAGCATCTCTCTACTAAATGGTTGGCAAAAGTGGTCAAGAGGTAGAAGCTGTCATATGGAAATGCGTTTTTTTTTTTTTTTTTCCTAGATGGTCCTCTGCCTGGAGGGAAGGACCAGTGTGCTTTTTGTACAAGCACCATCTAGTGAATATTGATCTGAAGGTTATGCATAATGAGAAAGCTCAGCACAGCTTGGTGTCTTCTTCTGTCCAGAGGGCACCTGTCCTCACCTGGTATTTCTTTGATTGCTACCATAAATTTATCAAGTCATTTTGAAGGGATTTTGTTTGTGTGTGTGTCTGTTGAAGACAATAAAATAGAAAAGTATTCTGAAGTTATGCTACAATGATTGTTCTTTAGCAATTATTCTTACTTTGCTGGTATTAAATTCAATAATAGTTCATCATGGATAGGAGTGGAAATTGCCTTGGTACATCACATATAGTTTTGCATCAACAGACTTTTGTTGGGGTTGGGAAAATAACTCAGTAAAATACTTACTTTGCAAGCATGAAATCATCAGCTTGATCTTCAGAACATACATTAAAAAGGTGGGTAGGGTGATGTGTGTTTATAATAATGTTACCAAAGTAATGAAAGTCAGAGTTTGTGTTCTGAAAACCCTAATAAGCTAGGCATGGTCTCTTTCCTTAATAAGCATTTTTTAAAAGAAAAATAGCCAAAGTTAGTAGTACAAAATAGAAAAAGAAGATTTATCTTGTGTGCTCATATTGGGAAGAGGAGCAAGAGATCTATCAACTCTGATGCCCATTAATCATGACACTAGCAGAAGTATAGGTTTAAATACAGGACCATGGCTGTGGTGGTCAATGTGTGGTCTTGTGATCATTGCCCCATCATTGTCTTAGCTCCAGTCTCCTCCTTAATATGGCCTAAAAACTTGTACATCTCTTTCTTTCTAAACTTAAGTTTTCCTTTTCACTGGCTCATGCTTTTGCTTTTTACCTCCTCTAGCATGAGGTTCTGTAGAGGAATCTTAACTTGTAACATCCATTGTTCTAAAGTCAGCAAACACAGTGGTCTTTTGGAATATTCACACTTCTCTAAAGCTGTCTATAATATCAGTACTCCAGATGGAGACTGGCACTCTTGGGGCTTGCTCACCGGCCAGCATTTCCATACCAGTGATATACAATATTCACCTGAATCCCACCACACCATGTCTCAGAACAATGATGTATACCTGAAGAATGACATCTAAGGTTGCTCTCTTATGTCCATGTGTACTGTATGCTTGCACCTGCATACAAAATCTTTCTTCTTTCTCTCCCCCCTCCACATACACACACACACATACACACACACACACACACACACACACACACCACACATACAAATAGGGTTTTAAAATTGTCTCTGTGCGTGTATTATGTAAGTGTGTTAATATGAGAAATATCTTTCTCCCTATATTATAATTAGCACTCATATGTTAGTGGCAATAAAGCACTATATAATTGAACCTAAAGCTCAGTCAACAGTAAGGAAATCATGCCCGTACTGAAAACCTTGTCAGAGCTAATGAGATTATGGACATTGAAAAGTATCCAATATCATCACTTGGCTAGACCAATATAATTTCTTACTATGTTCTAAATCTTACTCTTACTCTCAGAGAATTGCAGTTACCAGTTCTCATCAAGAAGCATTTCTTTATAGCAAAGGGAGACCACAAAAGCAAATCCTAACTAGACACAATACAGAGAAGAATGGATTGTGGGTATACATTTATCTCACAGCACCTCCATCCATGGCTCAGGGAACATCAGAGAAGAGGGGCAGAAAGAAAATGTAAAAGCCAGACTACTAGGAAGTATTCTGTGGAATACTCTCTTCGAGAAAGGACCTCATAAGCAAAACCAGAACAATGGTAATACCAATGGACACATTAACATGAAAAATGAAATTTTTTAAGGTCCTAAAACTAGACAAAAAACTACAGTCAAGTATACATGCATATATGCAACAATAATAGTCAAGAAAAAAAGCTATAGATTTGAGAGTTGGCAGCATGAGATGTGTTGAAGGTAGAAAACAATGGGAGATATATATTTCAGTTTAAAATATATTTTAAAAAACAACAAAAACCAAAATAAAAAAATAATATTCTAAACTAAAAAAAATGTTTGAAAGAAGTGCTTGAAACTCATGAACAACATCAGTATAGAACAGGGTAGAGAATGAAGTCCCCTAAACATTTTATGGAAAATAAGATTTGATTTCTATCTATCTATCTATCTATCTATCTATATATATATATATGACAGTGAACATGTGTGTTACTTCTCTCAACTATAAATTCAAGTTATTAAATTCAATGAACTCCAAGATTCCTACTAGCTCTAAAATAGAGATCCACTCTTGCTTGAATCCCTGGCTTGGTGGTGAATAAAAAAGTAGTCAGAGACAGAGGAAGGGATGAACATCTGCCGTTTCCAGTCTTGATTTTCTCTCTGTGCTTTGCCACAAGAGGAAGAAGAAGGCAACCTTTGTTGTGTTTCAGTACATGAAAAAGAAAACTCATAATATTCTTTTTATAGGTTTTAAAAAAAATCTCTACATCAAGAGCCCAAAGGCTTGGTACTGATTTTTGTATAATGCTAATAAAACTCCTAGTAGCAAGAACCCAATATGTTTTTATTTTATTTTATTTTTTAATTTTTAGTTCCCTGTCAGTCCCTGAAGTTGAATCAGCAGGATCTTAGCTTAGCCAATGTGTAATCTCAAGTCCTACAGAACAAGGGCTCACAGCTACGAGATTTTCTGACTGTGGAATTTACTTTTCATTTTTATTCATAGAGTACAATCAGCTGTTCCTTTAATACTACAGTGAAAACATAACTGTCTGGAAATGAATTTGAAATCTCTTAAGGAGAACACACTTTAATGCATCCTGCTAGCACTGGAAAATATATCACAGAACCTAGAAAATGTACCAAGTTTTTATTTCTTTAATTATGCTTATGATATTTACAATGATGGTCATTATACCTTTTATCTGGTTGGAGCTATTAGGATTTATTTTAATATTTTACATTTGCTTTCATAGGAAAAAGTCACTTAGTCTTGAGAAGTGGGAAATGGATGAGCAGCAGGAAGAAAGAAAATGAATACCAGCAGGAGAAGAAGGTCTCTGCCATGCCCTTTTAGAGATGCAGTGGGGAGGCAATTCTTTTTTCACCATTGAAACATTTCTGAAATAGAGTTTTTGTATGCTAATGCATATAAATCTAGTCACCATTCCCTAATTGAGTCCCCACAAAGCAAAATGTACACAGTAAAGACACAACTGGGTTTATCTGGCTCAGAACAGATTTGGTTTGGACTTATTTTAGTTTATTTTAGTCTAGTTTAGTAAAGGTAAAATTGTTCAAATATAGTTATGTTCAACACCCCCCATCCAAACACCCTCACACACATGTTCACTGTTGTTAAATTCTTTCTTTCATTCTAACATGTAACACAGGTATCAAAAGTTATCAACTATAATCACAAACCTAATATATTATATATCCTCCACAACTAAGAAAATACTACATTAAGTCCTGAAGTGTTCAGTAGAGGAAAAGAGCCTCTTACCAAGTCACACACTGTCCATTTTTTTTTTTTTTGCTTCAGTTAGACATATTCTCTAAATAAAAGTCATCCATCTTTCCGTGCTTTGCAATTTCCTATGTGGACATCTACAGCATACTGTGGACAAGCTGGTCATGTGGTCAGAAAAGATGTTTGGTCAGAGTTGAAAATGTATCGATCTAAATTTCATTCCAGATCAATGGTTTAACTGATTGCTTTAATAAAAATCTCTTTATATGGGAGCATGTGCTTTCAGCCTTTGAAATTTGCTATAATAATCATAACTATTTATTATTATTAATATTAACCTAGGAGTAAAAGACAATAATAAACAACATTCCATCTTCAGATCTAGATTTACTTGTATGAATATGGTGTATTTATTTCTGTAGCAATTTTCATTTTGTCAGTTAATACATTAAAGTATTAATTTTAGTCACATATAAAGAACTTGAAGCTCAGTTCTTTAACTCCTAAAAAAAGTGAGTGTTATACTTGGTAAGTTTTTCATAAGTTCTGCAGCAAAGAAAGAAAACCCCAATTACTTTTACAACTCCCTCTATTTGTATTAGATTAGACAACCACTAATAGCTTTCGAGAATGATTGTCTAATATTTTATTCAGGTCTTGCTTAGAAACACCCTGAAATCATTACCTGACTTTTAAGAAACAGGAGTTGTTTTTCCAATTAAAAATAAACCCACCGGCACACCCTCACTCTTATTTCTTTTGCCTAGAAATGCTCATTTGACTTTCAAATTAAGGCATAAAGGATATCAGCCAGAGAAAAGTGATGTTCCTGGTGGTGACATTTTTCAAAGTTTGTTGGGGCAATACTTAGCCACAAAATTAACCTTTTTGTTTTCCTGGAATGGTCAGCAAAACCACCAGAGAGTGAATATGTAATTCATAGCACCTAAAATTCCAGTTTATATTTTTTAAGGATCATTAATTTTCTCTGGGACAGCAAGAAACAAAATACTGAAAATGAGAATCTCATAAAACATATTATGTTACAATGAAAGTTCACAGATGTTTCTTGTGGAAATTTTACCTTACCACAACTTGTCGTACACTCACCATTCTTTCTTCAAATGAGCCATGGGATACTAAGGTCTGTATTGTTTGTGGGCAAGCTACACCTTAGCATGCAATCAGACTTTGGAAATCAGAAGGCAATATAGGCAAATTTCAGGTTTAAAATATTACCCTTAAAAGGGAAAGCAAAAAAGAAGGTTGACTAATTCTATGGCCCTTGCTGAACACAAACAATTCACAATTTATAAGCAATTCTTTCCTCAGTGGTACCTGATCGTGAACATGTGACCTTGAGTCTGTTGTGACCCTATTTCATTTTACTGAATGCTTTTGTGTTCAATGGAAAGAATCAAAGAATGATACAATGCAAGAGGCCATATGTAGTCATTAGGTTTCTGTGTCCCACCTGGCGGATCTCAGAGCCATTTAGTTCCAAATAATCACATAAAGGCTTATATTGATTATAAACTGTTTGGACTAGGCTCAGGCTTATTACTTGCTAACTTTTACTCTTAACTTATGATGTTTGGAACAAGATAGCATGCAGCAATGTTTGGTACGTTTTCTTCAGTGCAGCATTCTCATCTTCTTTCCTCAGTATCTGTTGGATTCTCTCCACTTCCTCTTCTCAGAGTTTTCTTAGTCTGGTAGCCTCGCCCATACTTCCTCTCTGCCTTCTGGCCAATCAGTGTTTTATTAAACAGTAGAAGTGACAAATATTTACAATGTACAATTTCACAGTAGCCATGTCTATGACTTTGTCAAAACTGGAAATTGATACTAAATATTTTGAAGATAACATTAGATTTGAAATGATAACTTACTTTGTGTTTGGGTTCATGAGTATGAGAAAATGGAGAATGTACTGAAGTACTGAAGCTATTTTGAAATTCAGGATTGATTTCTACCCTGACCACAGATTATTTCAAATGACTGCATCATATTTTTCTTGATTTATGTCCTATTTTGTATATAGAATGGTTTATGTCTGTAGCCTAGAGATATACCACAGTTTCACAAGGTCATACTTGATGTACTGACATTAGAATAGGTCTAAGTATAGTTAAATATTTTGGAATTTTAGAATAGCACTGAGCCTAGTTAGAGATTTTATTTCTGTGAAGGGACACCATGACAATAGCAAGTCTTATAAAGAAAACATTTAATTGGGATGGCTAGCTTCCAGTTTCACATTCATTATGACAGGGAGCAAGATAGTATGCAGGCAAATGTAGAGCTGGAGTAGTAGATGAGAGTCCTACATTTAATGGACAACAGGAAGTCAACTACAACAATGGGTGGTATTCTGAGCATAGGAAACCTCAAAGCCCACCCCCACAGTGCCACACTTCCTCCAACAAGGCCTTACCAACAAAACCACACCTCCTAAAAGTGCTACTCCCTGGTCAGGTTATGGGGCCAAGTACATTCTAACTATACACATGGTGTGATATTTAAGCATACAAGGAAAATTCAAGCCAGCCCTTCAATCTGTTAGTAAATGTCAATAAACATTTGAACAAATACCAAAATAAAATACATAACAAGGAAATTCAGTGAATATTGTTTCTAACTTCTGATAATGTCAAGAGTCGAAATGAAATGAAGGATATTTGAAAATTAAATAAATGTTTTGATCTATTAGATTGCAGGCTGCTGGATAAAGTTTAGGTCTGAGGAACTTAACTTGAACATACATTTATTTTCAATATTATAATATTTTATAGTTTAAAATATATACCTTTCCTTATAAGTTTCTTCAATGGTATTGTGGGATACTCTTTAGAAGAAGCATTGTAAAATATGGTTCCTGATTGTGACTGTTATTAATAATAGTCCTCATTATTACCCTTTTTCTCTACTACCAATACCCATTTATTAAGAATTATGGCACAGATAATTTAGTTTACTACTAATACTACTCTTGTTTTTGCAATATAATGCTAATCTTATTTTACTTTATTTTTGCTTTGAAGACAGAATTTCATGTTTCTTATACTGACCTTGTCTATTTGAAAGGAAAATGATGTTTTTCTGATTATGTTGGTTCCATGCAGAAGTGCTGACATTTCAGGTGTGCAGTTCACACCTGGTTATCTATCTATCTATCTATCTATCTATCTATCTATCTATCTGTCATATATATATATATATATATATATCTGTCTATCATCTATCTATCTATCTAGTGTGTATGTGCATGTGTGTTTATGAGTGTGTATATGTTCCATGCATATGCATGTGTTAATTTATACATATAGAGACAAAGGAAGCCATTGAATGTTCAGGTGATCTTACTGAATCTGGAACAAGGCTGGCAGATAAGAATCAATAGGCATTTTTTTTATTCTGTCCCAACAGTGCTCACATTATAGATATATGTGGCCATATCCAGATATAGGGGGATGAGAGTGTTCAGACACATTCCTCATAATTGTAAAGCAAGAACTACTACCCACTGAGGCACAGCCCTTGGCTCTCTCACCTAGTTTCTACTGATGTGACACTGAAGTTGTAAAAGCTAGGGTTTTATGAATAATAGGCAATTTCACTAACTGAGATCCATCCTCAGCCTTTGCCCTACTTTTTCCTTTAACTTTTAAATCAATAAAAATATGTTAGTAAGCAAAAAAAGGAAAAAGCTATATTATTCCATATGTCATCTTTTCCAAGATTTGAATAATTTCATTTTTCACCAATGCATTTTCCAAATCTGTAAGAATTTTAAAAAGTTAAGTCATGTTCCTGTGTCTTAGACAGTGGTAGCACACCCCTTTAATCCCAGTACTCAGGGGACAGGGACAAAAGGATCCAGATGGGACAAGCCTGGTCTACACAGTGAGTTCCAGGACAACTAGGACAAGCCAAAAAGATCCTGTGTCAAAAACAAATAAACAAAAAACCCATAAAGGAATAACCCTAGTGCATTTTTATGTTATAGTAGGATCATTAAATAAAATTCAAGCAGGGAAAGGGAAGGTTTTGGTTGCTTATGAGATGGTAAGTTCTCTTTCTTAAAAGTATTTGTTCAGAAGCTTGGTGTGTTAGTCAGACTTTTTAAATTGTGACAGTCTGTGAGTACAGTAGAAAAAAATGTTTATTTTTTTTCTCAAGGTTTCAAAGGTTTTAATCTATTATGGTAAGGAGTATGAAAATTCCAGAAAGATGGGGTCAGAGGCATTTTCCTTTTATTCCATTTAGGCTAAAATGTTGGTTTCATTCACTTCAGGGAATGCCTTCTCCTCTTAGTTAATCCACTTTGGAAACATCCTTGACATACTAAAGAGTGTGATTCACAAATATCTCAAGGGCTTCTCAGTTCAGACCAGTTGACAGTCACATTTTTGGTGATTTCTCGGGAGTATTTCAGTAGACCAGAGCGTTAGTCTACTAACGCTACTGCCTAATCCTTCCCATTTCTGAATTTTCATGATCCTTTCAAACCCCACAGTTCATTTTCTGATAATTATATCTCATATTGATGTTTTATCAAGAAACTAATGAATGACAATAAAAAGAAATTTGTGCCTTTGGTATAGTATGAAGTTTTGGGGCTGGACTTGCCAGCCTAGCCTAGAGGTTCAGACCCACTGTCAGCCCTGGTTCAGTTCCAAAGTTCCAAAAAAATACACAGAAGCTTGTATTAACTTTATGCTGATTCACGTATGGCTCAGACATATTGCTTGCTAGCTCTTGCTCTTAAACTAACCTATTATTCTTATCTTGTTTGGTTATGTGGCTTGGTACCTTTTCTCAAAGCAGCATTTCAGCTTTTTTCTTCTACTTCTGCTGGCATCTTAGCTCTGTTTTTCCTATTCCCAGTGATTTTTTTTTTTAATCTGAAAGCCCCGCCCATACTTCTTGTCTGCCTTTGGCCAATCAGAATTTTCATTAAACCAGTTGGCAGGACAGTGATTTACAATGTAACAGAACATAGTCCCACTATACTTTGGCAATACTACATAGGTCAGTATGGGACCTTAGTTTGCTCAGATACCTGTATATAAAAGTAATGAATACCACAATTCAAGTGCACTTCAGATGAATGAGGACTACAGTGGCATATAATAAGTAGTTTATAGAAAGTTTAAGAAGCTATGAACTTACCAAGATCTTGGTCCCTTTTGACTTCATTGTCATTCACAGTGCATCATGGCTCTTCCTGCCCAGTCAGAATGCTGCAAACACCCCAGGCATCAGTGTTCATGCAACTACGTCAAAGACAGGAAGAAAGGCTGAAGACTAGGGTGGTAAGGAAATTGATAGAGCTTCGATTCTACTAGATATCTTTTTACCAAGGAGAAAAACTTTTCTGGGTGCCTTCCAATACAGCATCCATGCTAGAGTCTAGGAATAGTAGAGATTATTAAAATTCTCACATCTAACTTTTATAGCTTTCAGGCTTTAGCACTTAGGAAAAGGGGGCTTGAAATAGCTACTGAATGGAGGACAAAGATGCTTTTGACAAATTACAAGACTACTGCTGCTCTCACCAAAAGAATTCTCAGCATGTTTCCAAATCAGAAACTGATTGTTCCCATCAATGGCATTGAAAAATTCATCCTTTTATCATGGCCAAAGATACAGATATAAACTAACAGCATGGGACTTCAGGACAACTTTCAGGTGGGCCAAACCCACCATCTTTGAGTAATGGGTGAAAGAATATTTTGTTTATATCATTCCTAGATAAATAATGTATTCTTCAAAGTCATTACTTTAACTGCATTGGTGACTTTTCCATTTATTTGTCTAGTCAGTAGGTAAAACATGAATCTATGTCTCCTCTGAACTTTAATTATTTTTTTGGCTTTTCAAGTCTGCCCCTCCTTCACACTAGCCTTCCTTTTTCTATGGGTCTGACCAAAATGAACACTAGGAAATGCTTAGCCTGAAGTTAGCAGAGAGAAGAAGGAACCGAAGGAGGACATTGTATTGATGAGAAATTTTAGAGTCAGTATCCCACGCTTTCCTTTCTTTTTCCTAGGGACATATGACCACTGTTCAACCTGTACACAAAACAGAAGAAAGCTAGAACCACAGGATACATGGTGATTGACAGATAACAACTTAGACTGAGGCAACATTAAAAGGAAATAGTCAAAGAGGGAGGAAACTGGACTGTAGTGACCAGTGACTGCTGTTCCAGGCTTATGGGTCAGCACAAAATAGACTCTTAGAATGGACATACCATATAAGAACTGTCAGCCCAGACAGGAAGAGGGCAGTTGGCTGGGGTTCAGCTTTATGTAGGCACAATATAGATCCTCATTGCCCAGTTTTCTTGTTCTTCTGACTATTCAATATGCTTTTGGAGAGTTAGATCTCAGTTGTTTATCTTACCTCCAAATAGTGTTCTTCAAAGATTTTTGTCTCAGAGATCACTTCCTCAATTTTATTTGATAAAAGTCCCCGAAGTATCTTCATTGGTTGCTTGGGTACAGACCCTAGGGATTATGAGCATTCCCGTTCTGGCTCATAGATTAATTCTTTCAATTTGACTAAAAGGCCATTTCACCTACTCTGATTTATTTTCACACACAACCCAGCTCCCTGATATTAGAAAGTAATAGCAGAATATGAGAGAGTATAGCACCTCAGGTCTGCCTGCTGCCTGATTTGGGGACAAAATGTATTTAGTGGCTGTGACAAAGTAACCTTGGTGATCAATTTATAAGGCAGAAAGATTTATTTTAGGCTCTAAGATTTAGCAGTTGCAGTTTGTGGTTGCGTGACTCTGTTGCTTTGGGTCTTTGTTAGTACAGTATATTATATTTTATTGTGAGAGTAGGGAACTATGAGGCTACTCACTTCCTGGGACACCAGAAAGAGAGAAGAAAGCCAAGTCCAGTATTCCTTGAAAAGGGGTATTCTTATTACCTAACTTCATTTCACTTGTTTTGCCTTTTTAAATCTTGAGCCAAGTAGCCAATAAAACTTCAACATTTGAGGAACATTTAAGGTTTAGATTGCAATACTATATGTTCTGGAATTATACTGTTAATTTCTAGCACTTACTGTAGCTGCTATTTTGTTAAACAAAAGGAAACTTTCAAAATATTTTAGCAATCAGTATTGCTGTATTAGTACATACTTACTTAACATCTGTTCTTGATCCAACATTACAATGAATACTTTGGTTGTCTCAGTGAAAAACAGGTCAGTAGTACTGACTAAACAATATTACATTTACAATGATAAGGAATTCATTTCTGTATTTCTTCAGTTTCATATTTTTTTCAAGCTATTTTTAAATAATGGGTTTTAAACCTTCCATAGTATTGAACAGTTATTGTAGGGGCAGTCTGCTTCCTTCACTATATAGTTGTGGACTTTAGTTGACAAACAGCCAGGTGCTGTATTAGATACATTATTGATTTGGTGGGTTAGTTTCACTTAATCCTAACATCTTTTTCCTAGAGACTTAAGAAGTAATAAACCTGACATTGTCTCGTGGTTTACACTACAAATTGTACAATTTGTATAAACATAAGCCAATGTTTGGCTTTGGAAAGACTTTGTACAAACAAGCCAGTGTTTGGTCTGAAAAGCCAATTTTATAAGCACAAGCCATTCTCACAGATCATATTCTCATCCAAAATTATTCAGAACCTCAGAGTAGGGAGTGAGAGATGGTGGAAAGAATGAACAGAACCTTGAGCCATACTGAAAAAAAAAAAATTAGTTAGGAACTCAGTCTCTGCCACTTTCTTGCCGTGAGAATTTCAAGGATTTATTTAAATTCTCTCAGCTTCACATTTTTAATTATTTCCTTAGTAAAACTATTTTCAACACAAAAGGTTAGAGGAGGCAAGGTAGGTAGATCATAAACCAAGGGTAAAAATAGATTCCAATTTTTTGGGAATTAAGACAGGTTAAGGAAAGAAGAGATTTAGTCTCTCATTTCAAAATGGAGTATTAGCACCAGGGTTCTAAGAGTACATGAAAGGTTAGGAGATAGCTCAGCTGCACCCTTTCCTCGTTTACACAGGAACTTTAGTGAAATGAGTGCACTTCTTTTTACCTGCAAGTCTATGGCTCTGTGACTCATCAGGCACTTTGAACAGATGAAGGGCTTCCTCATTCCTGATCTCCTTTTCAAGGTCCTGCATCTGGTGCTCTTTTGCTTCAGCTCATTTTGCTCTCCATTCTTTTCTTCCTTTGAAGCTTTCTTAGTAAAAGAGCTTTTTGAATTTTAGCTCTTTTCCTCTCTACCGTGATTCAGTTGTATTTTGTCTTCTGTCCAGGAGGCTTTCTCACTGTCTGAGACCACTGCTGCTTCCTGTACCACATTCATTCTCCAGCTAGTGTAACAAAGGTAGGAAGCAAAGAAAACATTTCTACCTGCACAGTCTTTATATTTGCACAGACACCATCTTGTTGGAGTAGGAGAAATTTAAATGAGTTATTACTTAGTTTTCACTAAGGCATGAGGGAATCATAATAAAGTGTTTGTTAAAGAGAATGGGTGTAGCACCCATAACCCTTTGGAAAAGTATGAATATTTGGCATCAATATATGTTTGGCTTGACAAAAGCAGGAAGGCAAGCATGGCTGCTCTTGTGGGGCCAGCAGGGTATGTGTGAGTATGCAAGAGTATATGTTTGAAAGTAGAGGGTTAGATTTGGGCTGTCTGTGAAACAACTTCTCCTCAGTGGAAGAAACTTTGGGATAGTCCTAGCCTACATTATAAAGGAAAAGCTATTCTGTCTAGCTATGTGAATATCCAAGGGAGGCAAAGAACTGGAATCAAATGTCATATACAGCATAGGTCACATCTCATTTTTGAAGATCACACCACCAATGTAACTTTAATTGAATGTATTCAATTTGTTTAGTTTTCAATGTGCTTATGTTAATTGTGAAAATCTGAAATGGGCAATGTAATGCACAAGGAATCTGGTATACATTGACACCAATCAAGCTAAATAATTTAATATCATGAACACTGATTGTATTTTAAAAACTGGATCAACAAATCAATCAATAAAGCAAAACCTCAGACCATTGAGATGCTCACACCTGTCTTGGCACACAAAGGAATATTGTTGACTCACAAAAGAAGATAATGGAATGTTTTGTGTCACTGCTATACATTCCCACTTATGAACAACAGATCTTAAGGCCTTATACTAGCCAGGACAGGGTCGTGAAAGGCCATCAAGCCATCAAATGGAGCACAATACAAGTATCAATTTTTTAAACTTTCTTCTTTTTAAAGTTTGTTTTATTTATTATGTGTACATTATACAGAAGAGAGTACCAGATGTCATCATAGATGGTTGTAAGCCACCATATAGTTGCTGGGAATCGAACTCAGGACCTCTGGAAGAACAGTCAGTGCTCTTAACTTCTGAGCCATCTCTCTAGCCCCTGTTTTAAACTTTCAACAGGAAAGAACCAGCATTTGTTATGTGAGTATGCATGGAAACACATTGCCTGATGGCTCAGGATTAAGGAAATTTTCTTTCTGGACATAATTTCCAGATTGCAGAGAAAAAAAAAAAAAGAAAGCCTCCAAGGAATTATGTCTATTTAGGAGAGAGAAGTTTGAATTGAGTGCTCTTGGGTAGGCTGCCATTTGTGAGACCAGGAGCTAGCAAGGAAGAAAAAGAACAAAAAAAGTAATCTGCCTAGGTATAAATTGTTTTTAAGTTGGCACTAAACATATGCTTATGATTTAAAGGAAAGGTTCAGTGAACTGAGAGAGCTGTTAGTAATAGATCATAGATCATATATAGCTGAAAAGTAAAGACTTAGAACTATCTAGAGCTTTGGTAACACAGTGGACATTACATAGAAGTCATTGAAAGTCTGAACACTGAAAGTAGTCTAAAATTTTTTATTATTTATTTACATACAATACATATATTTTATCTGAAAGATGTACTTGATAAGTGATTATTATGTTAAAATACAAACTAGAAAAAGGAGAAATGTAGCACAGTGTATGCAATGTATAAGAGCAAGTAGCTTTTGCTGTTAATTTCCTGATAAAACCATACTCTACCTTCCTTAAATATGACTAAATAAAAATAAATCTGACTCTCAATTGTGTAGCATGCATCATATTTAGCATAAGATATAGCCTTATTGCACAGGTATAGAAGAAAGAAATCTTCAAGGAATCCCTAGCTTGGGTAAGTAAGTAGTAAAGTAAGATTGACTCATAAAGCCAGAGAAATTGGAATTAAAAAAAAAATTAAAAGAGTAATTCTTTAAATGTCATGCAAAATAATATGCATATTAAACATTTAAATGGGGAACACCCATAAAGCAATAGAAACTTATAATATTGAATTTCTGGAAATGTAAAATGCAATACCTAAAGTAGAAAACTGATAATTTATACAACAGAACTATCAAAAATTTTTGTTCATTTATTAAATATAAAGACAAGAACTCTGGAAAGATATGAACATTGTTGCAATAGCAATAGTGGCATGAATGTTATAGAAGTAATCAAAACAAAACTTTTATTATTAGATTTAAGGTTCATTCCACAGGAAATTTTTAAGAGCCAGAGATTGATGTATAATGTTATGAAATAGTGTCTTTTTGCCATGAACTCACAGCACCTGTGAATTCCTGCACCAAATTTAACAAACGATCAAGGCAGTCAACATTCCTACATTGATGGGGCTGTGGTCATTAAGCTCTCTCCTTAATTGAGAGTTATTGATAGCTCATAGCTGCTAAGAGGGGAAGAGTCATTTTTTCGAGGGTCTGACTTCTTGTTGGTTTCCCATGCTATGGTAGATGGCACTAATTGGATTCAGTTGTTATAAAGTGAAAAAGAAGAAGATACATATCTGGAAATGGTATGTAGAGATGAAGTCTAGGATAGTGGTTGTTATGATCCAACAACTAAAAGTGGACAAAGACTCAAACAGTCACTAAAAACTGCAGTAAATGACACAGAAGCATGTCACCAACATCAGCAGTGACCAGACTTGTGAAAACTAAGACCCAGTGAGGTATCAGTTGAAATAATTAAAATTTACAAAACTTAACAACTAAAAATCAATCTATACTTACTATAATTACTGAATAGAAATAAGCATAAAACAATACCTATTTTAGACAACCATTGGAAGTACCTTTCAAATACCATTACTCTGTAACTCAAACATTCTACTATTACATTTTTATGCCAGAAAAGTTATATCATACCTTGGTACAAATACTTGCTCAAAGTTTGTTTTTTATGAGTACAGCTTCTAGAAGGCAGACCATACTACAACTAAAACCTCCATAGCCATGAGTATATGAGCAGTACAAATTTGACTTTATGGTTTATAAATACAATAAATCAAGAGAGAGAGAGAGAGAGACAGAGAGACAGAGAGACAGAGAGACAGAGAGACAGAGACAGAGAGAGAGGCTAGTGCGATACAGCAGTTAAGAGCACACCCTGCTCTTGAAGAGAATGTGAGTAGTTTGTGGCACCTATACTAGGTGACTCATACCCACTTATTACTCCAGTGCAGAAGGGTCGAATGCCTTTACTCCCTGTAGACTCCTATGCACACATAGACCATGCACAGACATAACTTAAAATAAAATCAAAAGAGACAGGAAGTAGGAAAAGTAAGTTGGTTTGAGGGGATCTAGAAGAAGTCAGGTGGCAGAGTGTGGTGGAGGTACGTTCAAAATACATAGTTTTGATCTACAAATTTTTCAAAGAATTAATAAAAAAAATCTTTAAAAGTACTTGTTCAAGAATTCACAGTAAATACCTTTACAATAATGTCCACACTATTGTAATAGTGTTTATCAATGAAAGTTGCTAAATGTATAAAATATCTGAAATAAAACACAACTCAGTCATAAAATGGAAAAACTAGCGACATTCACACACACACATATCAATTTAAAACCATTATGAGGAAGGAAAGAAAAAAATTGCAAAATGTTTTATTTGGTACTTTTGCAGAGTGATTTTTTTTTTTTAAACAGGCAAACTGTTCTGTAGTTGATACCGGTGGTAGAGTAAGTGATGGGGAAAATGGAAGACAGATTTCTAGGAACTCTGTGGTTACAGAAATATTCATTATAGTAACTGATTTGAAGGTTGCGTTAAGTGAACATGGCCACATTTAACAGTGTACAATTTAGAAAATAGTCCTGAGTACACTGTGTGCCCGCATATCCAGTTACCTCACAAGGCCTTTGAAGTCACTCACTCCACTAGGGCCTCAAGAAACTTTGGGAGATCAAGCTTCTGCAATTTCCATTTCAGATCACTTTATAGGTCCTTGCTCATAGATTCTGCTTCATAAAATAATCCTTGTGGGTTCTTGGGTATTTCCCTAGTGCCAGGTTTCTCTGTAACCCCACAATGGCTCCCTCTATCAAGGTATCTGCTTCATTGTTCTCCGGGTGTTTGTCCCCCATATTCAGCCATCCCATCTCCTCATGTTCTCTTTGAACCTCCTTTTCCTCCTCCCCACATGGTTCCAATTTACTCAGATGTCTTATTTCTTATCTCCAGGGGGATTCATAGATGTCTCTCTTAGGGTTCTTCTTGTTACCTCGCTCTTCAGGGGTTGCACATTGTAGCCTGGTTATCTTTTGCTTTATGTCTAAAATCCACTTATGAATGAGTATGTACTCATGTACCATGTTTATCTTTCTGGGTCTGTGTTATCTCACTCCAACTAAGACTCTAAGAAATAGTGGAGAGAAGGCCTAAACTGGCTTTCCCCTACATGAAATTGATGACCACTCTAATTGTCATTATAGAACCTTCAGCCAGAAACTGTTGGAAGCAGATACAAAGATCCTTAGCTAAACACTGGTTAGCTCCGAGTCCAGCTAAAGAGAGGGAGGAGAGATTATATTAGCAAAGGGGTCAAGATCATGACAAGGAAACCCATAGAGAAGCTGATTTGAGCTATTGGGAGCTCACTGACTTAAAAATGACATCTGGGGAACTTGTGTGGGACTGAACTAAACCCTCTAAATGTGGATGCACTTAAATGGAGTGGGCAGTTTGTACGGCCTCTGGCAATGGGACCAGAATTTACTCCTGGTGCAGAAACTGGCTTTATGGAGCCCATTCCTTACAGAGGAACAACTTTCTGGGCCTTGTTACTGGGGGGAGGACTGTGGTCCTACCTCAACTGGATATGCCAGACCTCATTGACTCTCCCTTGAAGTCTTTACCCTTTCTGAGGCATGGATCAGGGATGGGGTGTGGGAAGCTGGGGAGGAAGGGAAGCAATGGTGGGTATGCTAAAAATATTTGTAAATTAAAACAAAATGAAACCAAAATTCTCCTGTTCTTTTATTGTTGTTGTTGCCACTGTATTTTAAAATAAGGCTTTTATCTTATTATTTTTATCTTATATGTATAGAATTTTTGTCTGCATGTATGTCTATGCAACAATTGTGTCTGCTTGGCACAGGCAAAGGCCAGAGGAGGGTGTCAGATTCCCCAAAATTGGATATACAGATTCAGAGACACCCACCATGTGCTGCTGAGAATCAGTCCCAGATCCTCTGTACAAGTAGCTGGTGCTCTTAACTGCTGAGGCATCTCTCTCTACCCTCCCTTTGGAACCACCTTAATATAACCTGATGAAGGAAAAAAAAAGACATTGCTAAGAAAATTTTTAAATGCTCAATTAAACGAGGAAAAAATGAGCCAGAAGGCCAAGTTACCATCACAAAATAGGGGTGGTCATAATATCAACCTATCATGATAGCAAATGACGTCATTGTGTGATGTTACTGCACTATCATGGGAACAGAACCCTTGTCAGTCTCCAGTTTATGATTTTTTTTCCTTTATAGCTCCTTATTTTTAAGTTAATAACTATGCTATAATAATTTGCTCCAGGCTGACATACTATGTCTCAGTCAGAAAAAAAAAAGTACAATAATAGATCTATTTCAGATGCTTTTAGTGTGTGTTCAGATAATCTAAAAATGTTTGCTGTTACAAAAATTACATTTGGTAACAGATTGATTTTTAACTTGATACAGTAAGCTCTATTTGCCTACACCTAGTATGAGGGAAAAAAGTCAAGGCGCTAAAAAAATGTCTTTTTGAAGATGAAATGAGTTAATTCATATTCAATTCCATTAAGCTTTGGTACCTAGTGGGTGTTTAGTAAGTGTTCCGACAAGAACAGAAACAACAATTCTATTTATTACATATGCCATTGTCTTCACAAGCCTTTTATAAATGTGATTTATTCTAAAAAGAATATGTTAAAATAACTGTAATATTCTAAACAAGGTTTATGGAACCCCAAGCATCTTGTGAATGTTAAGCTCAGGAAATAAAATTATGAAATTTTATTTTCTTTATAGAATTAAGGTTTTTTTTTTTTTTTTTAAAGAATCTGCCTTTTTTTAAGAGACCTACTTTTCTACATATGTTCAATGATTTTATGATGTACCAATTGCTTCTGGAACTGCATAATATCTACAATAGGTTTTATAACCAATTGTTAATCCAGTGTGAGAGGGTGTTATACTGAACTTCAGACACATGAACAGGTTTTTGTTCTTGTTGTTTTGTTTTTTGGGGTTTTTATGTGAATTAGAGATAGATATAGACTTAAAGGTAAGAGAAGGGACTTCTGTTGGTGCTAAATAAAAATTGGAAATACATTGCATTCCAAACACGGGTAATGCATTATTTTTTAATGCAACAAAGACATTCATTGTAAGTTTAATTTTCTCTACGAAAAGAAGAAAACCTGAATGCCAAACATATCAATGACTTGTCCAGCATCAAACATCTACTAAGTTAAATCAATGTGTGATCAAAGGCAAATAGGAATAATTAGTGAAATAAGAAATTATAGTCCTTTTCTATAATCCATTTCTATTATTTGAAATTTTAAGACTATATTTCAATCATTGATTGGTTCTCGGCACTGAGAAAGGCTATCTTCTGGGAGGACAGATCTCTTCTAAGACCTACTTTTCATTTATAATACCTTTATATGAAGATACATGAGAGCCTTATACTTGCCCATTTCTCCAGCATGTGGACATCAAGGAAGACTAACTGTCAATTGAGTTGATGCTTTTGGTGTTCAGCCCATTTCTTCAGCAACGCAGGGACTGGTGATAGTTCTCTTTTGAAATCCTTCTTTTGCTGGGATTAAGCAGCGCCAAACAGGTTTTTCTTCCACACACCACACCCTCTGTTGATTCCCAGGCAGTTTTCTGATGTTTTCCCACCTTTCCCACAATTGAGTTCTTCAAAAATGTTCATACTTTGCTATTTTTTTTACCTGCTGATCTCTAATATTTGGCCTTTTCTCCTTGGAGTTTTATCCACACGAGGCTTACAGCATTTTCTTAGTCTTTCAAACTTTTTCTGTAAGTCTTTCATATATTTCTCCCACTTGCTTGGAATTCTTTTCCTCTATATTATTTATATTTCTCTTGTGTCTCTTACTACTGGTACCATACCTGTGTGTGCTGTTATTATATCCTTTACTAACTTTATTCAAATTATTTATTTTATTAAAGTCAATATATTAGAAAAAGAAATCTAATTTTATTGCAATAAATTAAATAAATGTGGTTTTGTCATATGTTAAACAAAACTAAGACCAATACACTGTATAATAATAATTCATATTATCTTGCCTCAGGTGTATTTTGGGCGCAGTGACCTAGTTAATATTTTGTCTCTTTCTCCTTCTCTTTCCCTCCCCCTCCCACATCTATCTCCTTCCGTTCTACCTCTCAGTTTTCTTAGAAAAATTTTGCTTAATTACTTATTCCTTAGATTAAGTTAGTTGATCTATGACACATTGTAATAAATTCTCATTTTTCTTTCTTTTAAGAACTTGCCAGTGAAATAATCACTTTACAATAGTTGTCTACCTCTATTCATTGTTGGAGGTAAGTTCTGTGGTAGCACTTAGGGTGACTATTCATTTGATTATAAAGGAAGTCCTGTTTAGGCAACACCTTCACTATTGGTTGGAGACCTAGCCAAAATATCCTGTGAGTTCTTGGAGGCTTCCCTAGCACTCAGTCTTTTTCTACCCTCACATTGGCTTTCTTTATTAAGATCTCCATCTCTCTTTTTTTCTCCTTCCCTGTTGCTTCTCTAAATCAATCATCTCCTTCTCCCATGATTTGCTCCCATACCGTCTTGGTTTTGGACCCTTATGCTCTCAATTAGCTAGGAAGATCTTTTCTATTTTCTTTTCCTAGGGGAATCCCTGGATGTTTCTCTTCAGTTCCTTCTGATCCCAAGCTTTTCAGGTGTTATTTGCTTTTTGTCTAAAGTCAACTAATGAGTGAGTACATCTCATTCTTATCTTTCTGGGCTTGTGATAACTTTCTCAGGAAGATGTTCTCCAAAATAGAGGCAGAGATACATGGCTGAGCACTGGGATGAGCTGCTGGTCCAGCTGATAGCAGGGGAGAAGAGTCTATATTAACAAGGGGATAAGGATTATGTGGAAAATTCCCTCAGTAATGGCTGGCTGGAGCTCTGGGGAGTTCAGTGAATTAAGAACAGCCACTGGGGAGCCTTCAAGAAAAGGAACTAGGTCTTCCAAGGATAGGCAACTGTCCACTGACATGGCAGTATGTAGAGCCTCGAGGGGAGGAATCAGACTGTGTTTGTATGCATGAACTGGCATTTTGGAGCCCATTCTCTCCAGAGGAAAACCTAACCCTGTCTTGACATTAGGATGAGGAAATCAGACCTGACTGGATGCTGAGCTTATCCACCTTGGGACTTCTTGTCCTTTTAGGGAAGGGGATAAGGGGAAGAGAGCAAGAGCATACATGGAAAAAAGGACTTTATTTTATAAATGAATAAAAATAAAACAAAACAAAAAAATTTTAAAAAATCAATGAGTTGTTTAATGTCTGTCTTTCCAGTGAGTTTCAGCTCAACAAGGGCCTATCAGATATCTACCTTAATCATAGCTATCTCAGTGCTGTGGTGAGAGTCTTGCCTACTGGACTCTTAATACTTATGTGCATGTTTGTTGAGAGATTAAAAACACATTAAGTTGAATATCAAAATCATAGTTAACGAGCTACCATGTGTGGAGAGCTGAGGCTACAAATATACACAAGATATAGTGTTGTAGTTGCCTCAGCCTGCAGGGTAGGCTTAGATAGAAATTAACAATTATGGTATAATATCACGAGCACTATAATTTAGGTGTGAATAGTAGTACCCTGTGGTGGCCTGGAGAGAGACTAATCTCTCTTGCTAGAAAGTAAGTAGCTCATATTGCAGTTGTCGAGTTGTGACTTAAAGCTGAACAGTGTCCTGGGCACAGATAAAATAAAATGAGAATCCTAGGAAAAGCAGAAAAAGAACCAGGAGCTGATGTAGAGATCTCCATTCAGGATCTGCACATTCACAAAATGGGATAGCAAGAAGTTGGATTACATGTGGTAATAGAGTCTGATTATGAAGGGCAGTTTATCTCTGCCTATCAAGGTTAGAATTTAATCTATGGGAAACAGCAAATCTTTCAAACACATGGGCAAGAAATGACACAGATATTCATTCATTCATTTATTTATTTATTGTTTAAACTTTATTTATTTATTTATTTGCCTTGGTGTTTGCCTGGAACTGGAACTACAGACAGTTGTTAGCTGCCATGTGGGTGCTGGGAATCGAACCCGGGTCCTCTGGAAGAGCAGATGGTGCCCTTAAACCGCTGAGCCATCTCTCCAGCCTCGACACAGATATTTATAATGCCTGTACAGTAATTCAGTCTTGGAGAGAGTGGAGTGAAAGAGAGGAGCTGGGAAGCATGAGATGAAGGTATGGACTGCAGTTCTGTCCCTTAACGCGGACGCATCGTCCTTACTGCCTTTATATGTTTTGTTGCTTCATGTGTGTGGTGGGGTATGAAATGATAGTGCAATTAAAATAATTGCCTTGCAAGAACATGAGGACCTGAATTTTTTAATTTTGTTTGTAGAATCACAAGCCCAGAAAGGGATGTACTCATTTATTTTTTTTCCTTTATTTTGTATTTATTAAAAAAAAAACACACAGTAAAAAGAATTTAAAATGTGGAAGAGTTAACAATAACTATATAGAGGATAAGAATGATAAGCATGGCTTATCAAGGGTGGAAATACAAATAAGATTGCTACACCTATATTTTCTTTGTGTTCATCTTTCCCTCTGAATTTTTTTTTTCATCCCTG